>QFDD01001361.1:0-33688 GCA_006871305.1 Vachellia collinsii
AGCATCAATTTAAAATTTATAAAATTAAAAGAATGGAATTCTAAAAAATCTTCAATCTAATAAGAAAATTAATTTATTATATATAAATAACAATATATATAGCAGTGAAGGGCCCTCGTACGCGTTGAAACAATTGGTGCCTCTAGATGTTGCCAGAACCTATGAGAGGTGTGTAAAGATTTACAAATATGGAACTTTCAAAATGTGGAGGAAAAAGATAAAATAAGATGAAAAAAATTCCCCTTAGTTATTTTAAAAAATTTCACCTTAATTATTTGATAGTGATAATTTTATTTTCTTGTAACTTGAGTATAATTCCCCTTAATTATTTGTTGGATCTATAGTTTCATTTAACCCCAATTTCAATTTTGAACCCATCAACCTCAACACTATTATAATTTTTAGATTAAACTATATAAAATTCTGTTGAACTTTAAATTACATATAAATATCATTAGATAATTATACGGAAGAATTTATGAGACATGATTAGATAATTGAATAGGAGATTGGCGGATTTAGCAATACGTCCTATAGGTGAGGTGATCTTGAACAATGGAATTAATTAACATGCACATTAGGAGGTTAAAAGTGTTAATGCAAGTATTAGGAACTTTCTGTTTTTGCAAAAAAAAAAAAATGCATTGGGAATTAACTTGCTAGGATTACAGAGTAGGTAAAATTTAGTTAACACTAGCTCAGTGGATTAACTGAACTCATCAGTGAGAGGGGCTGTCCTAATCAAGTGAAAGCAAATGATAGTTGTCAACACTTCATTCTTAAAGTGAAACTCAAATAAACAAACAGTTTGGTTGGCATTTTGGATTCATTGTAGTTTAATTTTCCTTAATCAAACATCACTAGCCAGAAATTTTAAATGAGCCAGAAATTTGTTGCTGAAACCAAAGCCAACATTGGTCTTTCATTTTAATTCAGGTAATATTGAGAGGACCTTATAGACTACTAGTATCGACACAAAAATTGAGATTAAATGTCCCGAATGGTCCTTCATATCGTACAAAAATCTTAACTATTCTGCAAACTAAGCTAATTAATTATACAACAACCAATGCATGTAAAAACAAAAAATGAAATTATAAGAATTCAAACAAAAAAAACAAAGCAACAGACAAGTCAATTATTGACTTCATTTTATAACCAGCCCCTACAACATAACTGAGGAGACGTGAAAGAATTTAAAAAAATGATCAGAAACTTATCAAGGAAGGAGTCTTACAATCCAATCTGTTAGAGTCGTACGTAAAATAATAATATAAAACAATTACTAATATTATTAAGGGTAGGCAAATGACAAGGTATTAAAAAGTGAACCAGCCTCTGAATCAATCGAGGTAGTGGGTCAGATTGAATTCAACCCGTAAGTCAGACCAGTCATATCAAAATAGTATAATTTAATAAAAAAAATACTCATATTTACTTGTGAACCAGTTAATATCATAATAATTAAATAAAAAGGATATTAAATATGTAATATTTTGATATATACGTGTCTCACACAACTGTTTGATTGTACCAATAATAAAATATAACATCGAGAATATAAATTTATTCTTAAAATCCTTCAAAAAGCTACAAAATAACAAAATAATGAAGTGCTAAAACAAAATCACTAATATTTTGTGATAGTTTAATTTAGTAATCCAAGAAATAAAAGTAAGAAATTATTAATATGATTACAAACTAAAGTAATAAATTCAGTTAAAGATAGTATCAATTCACTAAAACTAAAAATAAAAAAAAATCAGATTTTTTTTTTAAAATTAGTCTGACCCAAGTTGTCATTGGTTTGCCTTAGGTCACCCATGTTAAAAGATCGGTTTACCCCAAGTCAGACCAATTCGCCTCGAGTCACAAAATCCCAATTTAGAGGGTCTGAATGAATCAACTTGGTGATGGGGTCATTGGTTTCTGGGTCAATCCCGATCAGCACAATTCAATTTTTTTATTCAATGAACTTTAATTAATTTTCTTCATTTTATAAAAATAGTTAATAGGACCTCATCAAAAAGATCAGGTGGAGTATTTGATTATATATATATATATATATATATATTGGCTTCTGGTTTATCATGCCAAAGGAACCTGTCTGTCTTCATTTGGATTTCGTCTGGCCATAAATTTAAATAAAATTTAGTTTCATGTTACGTTTGTTTGATTAAAAGTAATTATGTTATGGCAAAAAAAGTTAACTAATGATGCAGAATGTAACAAAAAAAATTAAGTATTACGTTTCATCTGATTAAGATGTGTTTGGATTAGCCTTATGGATAAATATATTTCTAACAAAATTTATTTATACTTATCATTTAAAGAATAAATTTAGTTGTATTTGATTTATAAAAATGATTTGCGTAAATGGTATAAAAATGATCTTGTGATAATTGAGAAGTAGAATTGATAAATTAAAACCATGGTTTTTTTTTTAAGGAAAAAAAATATAGGAACATTCCTCATACATACCGAAATAAGTTAAGAACCTAAAGTATTAAAGTACATGTTTGGTGCTCTAAATTTGTATTAAGTTTTATTTTAACCCCTTAAATTTAAAAATTATGTTTTTAGCCATTTAATCCTAACATCTTTAGTTTTGTACAATAGAAAATGTTGAGTTAACAAATTTAAATAGTGATTCTACTATTAATATAAAATATAAAAATAATTATAGTGAAGATTAAACTTTAAACATATTTTTCAACATTTAATCTTAGAATCTCTATTTATATTAGTTGAGTCAGCATTTTTCATCAAATAAAACTAATAGTGTTAAAATTAAATGACTAAAAGTATAGTTTTTAAATTTAAGGATTAAAATGAAAGTTGATGTAAATTTAAAAGTTTAAAGTATACTTAAACCAACCAAAAATTATAATTATCTTATAATCTACCAAACACCCCGAATTGTGAGTGTTGGGATAAATTTGTAGAGAGCCATGGTATTATCCTTCAAATTAAATTTATTAAAATAGTGTTTTAGGTAACTCATTCGCTTTGATTAAAACTGTTATATGTTTAACTTCATATGAGGCTTCATTTCTTAAAATCGAAGTAAAAATATAAAATATGATAGGCACGATTAACATAATAATCATCAAACATGAACAAGTGAAGAAGGGGAGAAACAAAATGAAAGCAATCAAAATTGAAACAATCCGTTGGAGAGAGTCCCTTTGAAAATTAAACAAAATGTCCTGGAGACTTTCTACTCAAGAAGAGGATGATCAATAAAGAAAGGACATTGAAATGTAGTATTACATTCAATCTTTAACATGATATCTACTTTGTATTGTAAATTATATTGCAGATTATAACTTATACTTAGGACCAGACCAGAAGTAATAGTAGTAGTATGTAGCACCTGTGCAGTCAAGAAAAATACAGTATGATAGAATCACGCACATACCATTCATCGTTCATGTTCCATTTCCGTACTCTTTTCCCTCCCTTTCAAATCCCTCCTATCAAATCCCATGACGAAAAGTTCATGCATATCAAAGTTGGGTTATCAAAAATACTTAAGTTGAATATCATTTCTGTGGTAAATGTTCCTCATAACTATCACCCAAGAAAATCAAAATAAGGGTCCGCGCATCACTAGTCATATTATTTATAATCTTATCGACAACATAACTTACCATGAATTTTACATTGTATTAATTTGTTAGCTTGAAAAATATATTGTATTATATATTGAAAACCCTCGTTTATTCACAAAACAGGACGTGACGACGTTAAGTTAGTACAACATAGCAGTTTTGGAATCTGTTTAGTGAAAGAATATAATACACATAATAGAAAATAATTTCACTATCAAGCTATCAAGAAAATAACTGCTTGAGTATATCAAGTTGTTCAATAAATGTTTTGTCTTGAGTGCGACATACCATTTTAACATTAACTTATAAATGTTTGAGAAACAATAGATCTCGATTATTATTATTTAATTAATATAAATCTCATCTACAATGTAATAAACTAAAATCGTAGCCATAGGCTTGTTATTTTTAAATTATAAAAATGTCTTGGGAAAAATAAACACTGAAACTTTCTTGAGAATATCAAAACTATCCTAACTATCTTATGGAGACCCAGTCAACAGTCCAAATTAAAGGACCCTAGAAAGAAATAATTAGAATGTCGGTTCATCTGGAGTGGTGGTAATAATAAACGTACCTTCACATGTTTCTGTGCTGTCGTCATATTTAAATCCAATGCAAATCTACCTACGCTATTTTATTTTACTAGTTATGTCACCAAAAATGAATGATTTAATAATTAAGAAGGTGCATGATGTGCTTGGATTATTTGATGTTCAAACCATGGATGTAACTTAAAATTTTCTAACACCTTAAACAACATTGGAATTCGTCAGAAGGCATGTGATTGTAGCAAATTTCAGCATTACACTGTGACATATCCAGTTCAAACAAATTGAGTAAGACAAAATTGTGGGAATAACTTTTTTAAGTAATTTTAAGCAATCCGAGATAAGTATGTAAGAGAAGTTTTATCTCGACTTACGTAAAAGTGCTTTTTTAGTAGTTGCCAAACAAACCCGTTATCATAAATTACAAAATTATAATTAAAATGTATTAAATATGTTAGTTTCCCCATAAAGTTGTCATTTTGTCGCAGGTTGTCGAATTGTTTTTTACGCAGTTGAGGGGCAAAATTGTTTCACGCTGTTTAAAATTGAGTTCGATAGCATGACACCAACAAGTTAACATCTCATAAGATATTATTATCTTTTTAGGAATTTTTTTTCGGCACAAAAGAATTAAATATAAACATGAAAGACTTAGAATTATGGAGTAGTATGGACCAAGTTAACACTCAGATTATCTTGGGCGGACCTTGGTCGCAGTAATATGGTCCTATTGTTTACGGACCTGCCATATTCGAGAGTAAAGTTGAAGGCAAGCAATATGAAGTGCTCAAAAGACTTGTACAGTTAGATATAGTTGTAAAAAAATTGACTAACAACCCTTATAAGTTTAAATCACAATGCCGATGTGAGAATCTTGTTATTGATGTGTAAGCATTCTTTTCAATCTAAAGACATATTTAGACCCAGGTGAGTCCCGATATGCAACTTAGCTAACCTTTTTGTATAATGAATAATCAGCATTACTAAATGTCATCCACTTTGCATTATAAAAGCCAAACTAAACAATGGAATCACCTTTGGATCTGGATGACATACAATCTTATAATCTTGATACTTATAATCCAACCAAGCATGCCATAAAAGGCTTGAGAGCCAATGCTTAGAAAGGATTTTTGGAATGGAATAAGGGTGAAATGGCTAGAAGCTTAAAAGACCTTTTTAAGCCATCGATTGTTGGACACCTACTCAGACGGCAGGTTGTTTTGATTCACCTCATTAGGGTGAATCTCAGTGTCTATTGCTTCTGCCATCTATTTTAAACTTGAGAAGAATGAAGGAGGAGAAGGTCGATGTGCTCTGCTCAGCAACATTTGTGTCAAACGAGAGAAAAGAAAAGTTGGATTTGGCAGTTGCATTTAGTAATGATTTATGTCTTGCATGATTACTTAATATAATAATGAGTCAAGTGGTGTGCAAATTCTATTTTGGCTTAGCCTTAAAATCTTACCATTTTGTTTTAAAATTCAATAACTTTTCAACTTTATCCTTATTTAATATACATTATATCTTATGAGAATAAAGTCAACATAGTAATAAGTCAATGGTAAAATTGTATATTTATATAAAAAATTTCATGACATTACTAATGCATAAGGCCAAAAAAATTCATTCTATTTCCACCCTATATATAGGACCCGAGGAGTATTTAGGTCATATTTAATTTTTTTTTTGACTCAAGGATAAAGGGAGAACAAAAGAGCTTCTACAAATCAGGTGCGAGCGCTAATTGCAGCAAAAGCTACCACACCACGCATCTGACCATATAAAAAGTGAACAACAAAGGAGAGAAAACAAATTGTAGTATTATCTTCCATTTTTCATTATTCTGTGGTCTACATTCCCAACTCATGATTCTTCAATTTCTTTTTCATTTGTTTCCTCCTCTTTTTTCATTTTTTTTATTTTTAAGTACTTGCTTCCAGGAAAGTAACTTTGATAGAAGGCCCCTGGATGCAAGTGGATGTAGTCTAATTATTTAATAATCAATACACAGCTGCCAAACAAATTTTAAAAAAATGTTGAGTCAGGTCAAGACGGGAGAAGTAGATCTAATAGAAACAGTAGAAGCTTAATTAACGGTACAGTAGAAATTTATTATATGTATTTTTCGTTGCAAGTTTCTGGACCTGGTTTGGGTGCTAACCAAGAAGGTTAGCTTATCCTACTCATCCCATAAATGAATCTTGATCATTGATAAAACTTTAATTTCAACCCTTTATTTATATTTATTTTCTCTCTCCTTTCTTCCAACCGTTTTAATAAAATTGAGAAGATCTGACTGTTTGATAAAATACAATTTGAACCGCAACTTTATTTTCTTATTTTTTATTTTGCTAGCTCTTTCTTTCTTTCCTTATTTTATCAAACCCTCCATGGTTTCAAATCAGTGTCAGTGTGACAGCTTTGTACATCCAATCTCATTGCTTTGCAGACGACTGACGAGTGATGAGGAGGCTGCTAGACGTCTTCAGTGCAGACAGAGGTAAGAGAAGCTCCTTGGTCCCTCACTTTTTTATAGAATATTTTAGTAGTCCTTTTATTTAATGAATAAAAAATAAATATAAATAAATGGTTAAGATTAGAGGCTTATCAATGGTCAAAATTTATTTATGGGATGAGTAGGATAAGCTAACCTTTTTGGTTAGCACCGAAACCAAGTCCCAAGTTTCTAAGCAGGCCCACATGCTGCGGATGCATTTGGATCAACATTGGGAAGGCTTATAAAATTAATTTGTAAGCATAATTGAAAATCAAAATACAGCATAAAATTTTAGGGAAGTAAGAACAAGTAATAATAACTTATTAGATATCCATAATCTTTAGTTCATAATTGATTTTGACATGTATATATAAGAGGTGTTCGCTTTTGCTTTTTTGTTTTTAAGTAAACATTGTTTTTTGGCTTTTCAACTCTACTTTTTTTTTTTGTTATAACACCAATCTTATAAATTAATTATGATCAAATTTATTCTCATAATCATAGATATAAATAAATTTATTCAAAATCTATTCTTTCTGCTCCACTTATCCAACACACACTTTAACAAATTTTCTTCAAAAATGGTTAATAGGACCTCATCAAAAAGATCACATGCTGTATATTATTATATTTATCGGCTTCTGGTTTATCATGCCAAAGGAACCTGTCTGTCATTATTTGGATTTCGTCTGGCCATAAATTTAAATTTAATTTAGTTTCATGTTACGTTTATTTGATTAAAAGTAATTATGTTATGGCGAAAAAAGTTAAGTATTGATGCAGATGGTATTAAGTATTACGTTTCTCTGATTAAGATGTGTTTTGATTAGCTATATGAATAAATAGATCTCTAACAAAATTTATTTATAATTATCATTTAAAGAATAAGTTTAGTTGTAATTGATTTATAAAAAAAGATTTTGTGATAATTGAGAAGTAGAATTGGTAAATTAAAACCATGGTTTTCTGAAGGTAAAAAAAAAGTATAGGAACATTCCTCATACATGTCGAAATAAGTTATGAAGCTAAAATATTAAAGTATACGTTTGGTCCTCTAAATTTACAATAAGTTTTATTTTAATCTCTTAAGTTTAAAAATTAGGATTTTAGTTATTTAATCCTAACATTGTTGGTCTTGTACAATAGAAAAAGTTGATTTAGCAAATTTAAATATTGATTCTACGATTGAATGCTGATAAAATATTATTAAGTTATAAAATCTAAAATTAATTATATTGAAGATTAAAATTTAAACATATATTTTCAATATTTAAACATATCTTTTCAAAATCTCTGTTTATACTAGTTGAGTCAGCATTTTTTGGCAAATAAAACTAATGGTATTAAGGTTAAATGATTAAAAATATACTTTTTGAATTTAAGGTCAAAATGAAAGTTAATGTGAATTTAAAAGTCTAACACCCCGTTTGGTAGGATGGATCTGAAGGCATAGAATTGGAATTGGAATTGGGCTCATGCATGTTTGGTGGGCTCGAACCCACTTCCTTATGGAATCCAGTTCCATAAAAAATCATGGAACCCGGTTCCAACCCACCCCCTGAGAACCCACTTTTACCTCCTGTGGAACTGGAATTTTTACCATTTTCTCCCCTTTCTCCTCAAGCTTAGCCAGAGCGCTGGTCGACAGCAAGAACAATGAGGAAGATGGCGAGGACGACGGAGAACGTTGACGAGGAAGATGACGACGGCAAGGATGACGACGACGTCTTGTCTCCATCCAAATCTGAGAACACGAAGCCAACAGAGAACGACGACCAGGACAACGGAGCTCGATGGCGTCTCAATCGGAGGGGCTTGACTTCAGATCTGAGAACGACGGTGATGAGAATGGCGGCGATGTGTTGAACGATAGCAACAAGAAGATTGACTGATGATTTGTTGAACAGCAGCTAGAGCGACTAGTTTGGAAGAAGAACTGGAAAAAAAAAATCTTTTCTTGCATCATTTGATTCATAGACTTGCCTTGTTGATTGATTTTAGATTTTGATCAGGTGATTAAGTGAATGATTTTGTTGCAACTATGAACATTGGCCGATTCTTGCGTGTGGTGACTGTAGGATGCAAGTTGGAAAGGAAGAAGAGTTTTTTTTGGTGGTGATGGAGGGTATTTTAGTATTTTCCTATTACAAATGTATATTTTAATTAAAATTTATATCTCATTTCTTCCAACCTACCAAACATGATTTAAAACTCATTTCCACCTTCACTTCCATTTCCACTTCCACTTCCATCAAAATCATTTCCGCATACCAAATGGGGCATAAATGTATACTTCAACCAATCAAAAATTATAGTTATCTTATAAGCTACCAAACACCCTTAATTGTGAGTGGTGGGATAAATTTTTAGGAAGTGATCGATGGTATTATCTTTCAAATTAAATTTATTTAAATAGTGTTTTAGGTAACTCAACCGCTTTCATTAAAACAATTATATGTTTAACTCCACACGAGGCTTCATTTCTGAAAATCGAAATAAAAGTATAAAATATGAAAGGCATGATTAACATAATAATTCGTAAAATACGAACAAGTGAAGAGGGGGGGACTTGCTACTCAAGACAAGGATGATAAATAAATTAAAGAAAGGACACTGAAACATTCAATCTTTGATATAATATCTACTTCGTATTGCAAATTGCATTACAAATTAAATTTTATATTAAGGATAGAGTCAGGTAACAGTAGTAGTATGTAGCACATGCACAATGAAGAAGAATATAGTATGATAGAATCACACACATATTCATTCATGATTCATGTTCCATTTCCATGCTCTCTTCCCTCCCGAATGCCTTCGTGCCATGCATATCAAAGTTTGGTTACCAGACAGACTTGAGTTGAAGATCATTTCTGTTGTAAAAGTTTCATACGTATCACCCAAGAAAATTAAAATAAGGGTCCGCGCATCACTAGTCATATTATTTATAATCTTATCAATAACGGAACTTACCATGAATTTACATTGTATTAATTTGTTAGCTTGAATAATATATCGTATTATATTGATATTGAAAACCCTCAATTTTTTAACAAAACAGGACGTGACAACATAAGTTTTGGAATTTGTTTAATGACCGAATATAATACACATGATAGAAAATAATTTCACTATCAAGCTATCAAGAAAATAACTACTTGAGTATATCAAGTTGTTCAATTAATGTTTTGGCAATTCTTGAGTGCGACATACCATTTTAACGTTAAAGTATAAATGTTCGAGAAACAATAGATCTCGATTATTATTATTATTTAATTAACATAAAGTTCATCTTCAATGTAATAAACTAAAATCGTAGCCATATGCTTGTTATTTTTAAATTATAAAAATGTCTTGGGAAAAATAAACATTGAAACTTTCTAGAGAATTTCAAAACTATCATATGGATACCCAGTCAATAGTCCAAAGGACCCTATAAAGAAATAATTAGAATATTAATTGGTGCATCGGAAGGAGTGGTACCATTAAACATTGCTTCACATATTTCTGAGTATAAATCTACCTACCTAGCTTATTTTATTTTACTAGTTATGTCACCACAAATGAATAATTTAATAATTAGAATATTCATTGGTGCATCGGGAGGAGTGGTAATACTAAACATTGCTTCCCATATTTCTGAGTTGTGGTCGTATTTAAATCCAATGTAAATCTACCTACCCTATTTTATTTTACTACCATATTAATTGGTGCATCGGAAGGTGCATGATGTGCTTGGGTTATTTGATGTTCAAACCATGGATGCAACTTAAAATTTGCTAACATCTTAACCAACATTGGAATTCGTTAGGGGCATGTGATTGTATCCAATTTTCAGTATGACACTGATATATCCAATTCAAACAAATTGAGTAAGACAAAATTGTAATTATAAATTACAATTATAATTAAAATGTATTAAGTTTGTTGGTTTCCCCACAAAGTTGTCATTTAGCCGCAGGTTGTCAAATTGTTTTACGCTGTTGAGTGGCAAAATTGTTTCACACGGTTTAAAATTGACTTCGATAGCATAACACCAAGTTAACATCGTAAGATATTATTATTTTTGTAAGATTTTTTTGTCGGTGCAAAAGAATTAAATATAAGCATGAAAAACTTAGAATTATGGAGTAGTATGGACCAAGTTAACACTGGGATTGAGCGGACCTTGGTTGCAGTAGTATGGACCTATTGTTTATGGACTAGCTAAATTTGCGAGTAAAATTGAAGGCAAGCAATAGCAAATATACTACAAGAAAATATTAAATTTCCGATAAAATTGGTTCCGTAGTTAATCCCGTCAACTGACAGAATTTTCTGTGGTAAAATTAGCTACAGAATTTCCGACGGAAATTTTTTGTGGCAAAATTAACCACGGAAAAATATTCTATGGTAAATTTAATTATTATTGAATTATTATTAATTAATTATTATAATTATAATTATTATTAATTTTTTATTAATTTCTAATTTAAATTTCTTATATATTTTATTGTTATTTATTATTAAATTTTAATTAATATATTAATTAAAATAAATATTAAATATGGAAATATTAGAAATAATATTTATTTTATTTGTAATAATTTTATATTAAAATCAGTATTTTTTTGAAATAATAAAAATTATGAAATTAATAATCATATAAATATATAAATATTATTGTCCAATCAATAATATATTATATATAAAATAAAATGAAAATATATAAAATAATAAACATATAAATTAAAATTATCATTCAATTTATTTTTAGTTTTTAATAATATTATATATATGTGTATGTGTGTATATTAAATATATGTGTGTGTATATAATTATAAATGTAAATAGTTTATTATGCAGTAGAATATTATATATATATAAATATGCATTTAAAAGATACAAGGTCGTCATAACTCAATTGGCAAGGGATCACGGGTGTGCACAGGTAGTCAGGGGTTCGAATCTTAGAGGAATCAAAATTGTGAATTTATCAGGCGGTGACACATGGCGGAGGTGACACATGGCCAGGACCCCAGCTGTGAGATGGCGGCTTGCGAAGGTAACATATGGCAATATTATTTATTAAAAAAAAAGAAATTTGCCACAGCTTCCGTGGCAAAATTTTCGAAGGCACAGAATATTCCATCAGAAATTCTGTTGGTAATTTACAACGGAATTAAAATTTCGTTGGTAATCAATTTGTAACGATGAATTTAGCGACGAAATAAATTCCACCGGATATTCTGTTGGTAATTCATTCCATGGCAAACCAAAATTTCATCTGTAATTACATGATTAATTTCATGTTTTTTTGTAGTGATGCTCACAAGACTTGTCCAATTAGATATAGTTGGTAAAATGTTGTCTAACAATATAGAGGGTTATGAGTTTAAATTTCGCTATCGTGTGAAAACCTTGTTGTTGACCTCTAAGCATTCTTTTAAGCTCATAGGCATACATTGGCCCAGATGAGTTTCAAGATTCAACTTAGCTATCTTTTTTGTATAATCAATAATTAGCATTACAAAATGTAATCCTCTTTACATTATAAAAGCCAAACTAAACGATGGAATCAACCTTTTGGATCGGGATAACATGTAATATCTTAATACTTATAATCCAACCATGCTCGCCATAAAAAGCTTGAGCCACTGTTTAGAAATGATATTGGGAATGGAATAATGGTGAAATGGCTAGAAGTTCAAAAGACCTTTTTAAGCCATCTTTATATGCTCTCATTTTTTAAGGAACAGAACAAGACCTGATATTTAGACACCTTGTCTCACCATAAAACACTCCTAACCAATACACCCAACGATGCACTTAGCTGATCAAAGTATGGATCGGGGGATTTGCAAACATAAATCACGATGCTAAAAACTAAATCGACAGGACAATATTTTGATTAATTTCATCCATTCACTTTGCATAGCACCATATCAGTCACTCTTGTATCCTTGCTTCAGTGAACGTACAGCACATTACAAGTACAATAATAACAAAATTAACCTTTTAATATGTTTGTTTAATAATTTTTACATTTATACTTTTATTCATTGAATATATCTTTTTTATGATAGTAATATCTTTTTCGTTATTTTACATGTCAGCATGCTTTTCAATATATCATCAAAGTAAGTTTCAATTTTTCAAACTGATTATATATTACTAGAAAACTTGTAGTAACGGTTTTAATGACAGTGTTAAGTTGAAACATTTGAATACAAAGAACCATGATAACACCGTTCAACTCATAACCTTAATAATTTATTTTTGAAATTTACATTAGTTTAAATGAGTTGTTCTAAAAAATATTTAAAAAGACAATGGCATCAATTAGACAAATAATAATTTATTATTTAATGTAACGCCATTTAATTTAACACCGTATTACTCGCTATTATATAATTATATTAATTTAACAATCAATGATTATAATTAAGAATTTAAAATAAAGTCCATCACTGTTTCCATTCCCAATTCATGATTCTTCAATTTCGTTTTCATTTGTTTCCTCCTCGTTCGTCATCTTTTTTGTTTTACTTTTAAATAGTTGCATCCAGTAAAATAACTTTGATAAAAGGCCCCGGATGCAAGTGGATGTATAGTCTATGCTTTATTATATGTATTTTTCATTATGAGTTATTAGATATAACTTTTAGGGTTTATATAACTTTTGATCCCTAAATTTACTCTCGTTTCAGCTCTGATCTCGCAAATTTCAGCTGATGGAGTAATGAGTTTTAATTCCTCAATGGATAAAATAATTTAGGTTTTTATTAAATTATAGTAACAAATATTTCAAACAAAATAAAAAGGACCAAAACCTATAGTTTAAAATTCGAAAGATCAAATGGTAAAAAAAAAAATTCAACAGACCAAAACAAAAATGAAAGAAAACTTAAAAGGCTAAAAATTATATTACTCATTTTGTAGTTTTTGTAGTTAGTAGATTGAATGGGATGAAGCCTGTCACATCACTTTTCATTACCCTTTTATATTCATTGAAGATTATATCTAAAAAATTTAAATACCTTCCAATGTTTAGAATTAGTAAACCAAGTGAAATTTAAAAACTTTTCTCATATTACTATTCATTTTCACTGTTCACTTGATAAAAATTCTGAAATTTAGACCAACTTTAAAAAATCATAATTAATTTTAGAGAACTCCAAATTAAGTGGTTTAAGTCTCCAATTGAAGCTTATACAATCCTCTACATGATAAAAATACTTGTTTGGCCAAAATATCGCTCAATTGATACATTTTATTGCATCAATTTGCACTATCATTTTCGGATTTTCCAGTATTTTTCCAGATTTTCTTCAAACTTTGAAAATACATAAATTTTTGTGTACACGTCCAAATTAGGAAAATTATGACTCATTTTAAAGCTTGGGATGTGAAATATTTAACTATAAAGTTTCATAAAATTTGAATCTTATTTACTCTATTTTCGATTTAGCTCAACTTAAGGGTTTGTTAAGGGTGTTGGACCCTTTTTCCACTTATTAACTCATTTACTTTAAATCATGAATATTTAACGTATCCAACATAATTATTTAACACTCAAATAATGCACTACATGCTAAAATTGCTAGCACATAAAATTATACATCACAACTTGGATACTTAATTACAACTTTATTTTATAAGCTCATTCCCGTATTAACTTGAGTCATTCCTCCACCTTTAGGACTTCCCCTTGCCTTTGCCTTTACTTGAGCATAGACCTAGAGGTTTGTACTTTTGGGAAGAATGTGATTTATTGAAAATCTCCGTAGCAAAGTGTACTAACAGACACATTAATATGTATGATTATTACTATAACTATCTATGACTATGAGCATATCTTATTATATACTGCTAAACTGAACTAGCATATAGCCAATGTAAAACATAAGCAAATATTTGCATGTCAATATCACATAACTCAAACAACTCATATAATCATGGCACACAATCATATTAACAATCATAAGCATTATTAATATTAACGTTAGTATAGTTGCTACCTGGTATACTTGGGTTAACTTGGCCTTACTTTGCTCTGAACTCCTGAGTCTGATAGACTCTCTTCATATCTCTCACATATCTGGATTACTCTTTTCCTCTTCATTTTTCTTCCTCTCCTTTTCTTTTTTTGTCTTTTTCCCTCTCTCTCTCTATTCTTTCTTCTCTTCTCTTTCTGTACGTTGCTTTCCTTTCTTTTTTTCCTTTCCTCCTTTCCTTTCTTTTTCTCTTTCTTTCCTCTCTTCCTCTCCTTGGCGTAAATGCTTCCTCCTGATGGTCCTATGTATAGCCAAAATTTTGTCTTGGTGAGCAAGCATATTTGCTTGCTTGCCACTTGCAGGACCCCGTTTTTTTTTTAAAAGCTCCGACATTTGAGTTCCACTGATATATAATAATACAATTTTTTATTAAAAATTTTTACTGCATAAATACCACCCCTTTTTACTCTTTCATATGGTATACTAATAACACCAATTGGATAGCTCTAAGTCTCTCAAATTAATTATTTTATTTTTCTCCTTTAATTTCCTTTTCACTTGGAGACCAAGTAAAATGATCTGGAAATTGTTTTGAGAAAATCCTTATTAAATCCAATCGAAAAAGGCCTATAGGCCTCAGTAGGGATTTTTTAATATTGTTAAAAGACCATAATATCCTTTTTTCATTAAAAACAAAACTTGAAGGTATGTGTGTGGCAATTTTTTAATCACAAATTCTCTTTAGCTAATGTCAAAATATGTGTCTCATTAAATTATTGGGATATCAGCTTTTAATTTTGAGTTGACTTTCAACAATATTAAGAATATTTTTTTGATAATTTCTCTTTTAACCTTAACTTTTGAATTGCTATTTTGTTCTAAATTTTTGCAAAAAAATTACTATGAAAGGTTTAACAAATTTTTTTAACAACAATTAGTAGATTGCTATGTTGTTTTTTTTTTTTAAAATTTTGTTCTGAATTTTTTACTATTTTATTCAATTTTTATTTATTTTGTTATTTTTAATATACAAGCGAACAATAAAAGCATTTGAACATTTTAGTAATTATTATGTCAAATAATAATTATTCTGTGTACACTTTCCTAAAAAATTAAAAAATAAAGGAAAGGCATGAAGCAAGAAGCGAAGATCTTGATGAAAAAATAGTAATGTGAAAAAGAGTTAGGAAAAAAAAAAGGCAAGAAGAGAAAAATGCAGAGGGTATATTTGTAAAATTACAAAATTTGAAAATATCAAATAAGGCTAATAGGCCTTATTAGAGATTTAATAATAGTGTAGGCCTAAATTAGGATTTATGTATTTTGATTGGATTTATTTAGGATTTTTCCAATTGTTTTTGTGAATCCTCTGATCCCTTGACCAATCCATCAGCATAGGAAATTCCCATAATTCAAAAGGCACATGTCTAATTTTTCTCTATCTCAAACTATTTTCGAAAACACCTTTTCGGGACTTTCCTGAGTTTTCCATTTTCTGAGTTTTCATGTACTTTTCATTTTCTTATAGGCAAACTACTTTGAACTTAAGCCTCAAACCATTTTTATAAATTCATATAATCCTCAAGCTATTTCCCCCCATTTTTATCATAATTATCTGAGGCCTCTAGGTATTTTAAATAATTATATTTGGCTCAAAATCTCATAATTAGCCAAATATTAATTATTTACTAAAAATCCAATTTGAGGTTATCTCTGCTCTTTTAACCTCAATCTTTCCTCAAATATACCTCATGGGATTATTCTACACATTTATGTGCCTTTGGCATTTTTCCTAATATTTTGGGCAAAATTACCAAAATGCCCTTACTTGGTGCCTCGGTAACTTTTTCAAAATTACCACCTTATCTTTACTTAATGGCCAAGTAACTTTTATCAAAATTACCACCCTATCCTTACTTGGAGACTAATCTTTGGTTACTTGGTGGCCAAGTAACTCTTCTTCTGGCCTTTTGACCTTTCGGTTATAGGAAGTTGTCTCTGACTTTTTCTTGGGAACAATTTTATAATTTCCTACAATTTCTGAGCTATTTATCCTTGCTTTGAAATCAGATATATGAGGCCTTTGGATATTTTAAATAATTATATTTAATTATTTATTTATTAAATATCCGAATATTAAATAACATTTAAAATTCCCATAAAGGTTATTCCTGTCATTCTGACCTGAACCGGACCTCAATTAATGATCAGTGAATTTTTCTTTATCTTTTGGGATTTTGTACAACTTTTTAATATTTTGGTCAAACTTTGACCAAAATGCCCTTTGACTTTTCATTAATTACCACAATGCCCTTGAATTCATAAATGGCAATTTGGTACCTCGAATTTCAATATTTTCACTTTAATCCCATTTTTAAAATGATTCTACCGTCCTTAGATCTCCAAAGTGACACTTTAGTCCCTTACTTTTTCAAAATGGCCATTTTACCCTTACTTTTTCTGTTTGGCAGAGTGGCACTTTTACTCTTTTAAACCCTTAATTAATCCTTAATCACTTGTTTAACCTTTATATCCAGTTATTAAAAATCTGGATATTACAAAGCCTAATACGGTGGTTTCCTAAAACTTTATCCAAATAATCATATTTTGATTAAATCAGTTATGAAATCCTTGTTCAAACTCTTATTTTGATTTATTTTGACTACAACCAATTTTGAAACCATCAACCATGTTTCTCATAAGCAGCCCCACATTTGGTTAACATAGCGAAAGCTCATAAAAATAATTTGTAAGCATTATTGAATCAAAATACAGAATACAATTGACAGTATAATTGAAAAGCGAGTAATAATAGCTCGAGATAACCATGATTTTAGTTCAAAATTGATTTTGGCATGTATAAGAGATGTTTGGATTTTTTTAAGTGATCATGGTTTTGGCTTTTCAAGTCTAATTTTCAATTGTAACACCAGTCTTATAAATTAATCGCGGCCAAATTTATTCTCATAATCATAAATATAAATCAATTCATTCAAAATGTATTCTCTCTCCACTGATCCAGCGCACTTTTTTTAAACCAATTTTCTTAATTTTATAATAACAGTTAATTTTTTTTTTTTGCCAGAATATAATAACAGTTAATAGGACCTTATCAGAAAGATCAAATATATTTAGCCGTGGCCACCTGTGCCCTTTTTTAGATCCAAATGCTTTCTAAAGAATTAGGCAATCCTCTTTACTTTGCTCCTACATTATGCTGTGATAATATGGGTGCTAACCAATTTAGCTGCTAATCCGGTGATGCATGCATGAACAAAATACATTGAATTGGATTACGATTTTGTTTGAGAAGGTAGTAGCTGCAAGGACACTAAATATCACTTTTATGTCTTCCGAAGACCATGTGGCTTGTATTTTGACTAAACCCTTAAATGGGTCACGTTTTGGGTATTTGAATATTTGAGATCAAGCCTCACTGTTAATTAAATCACAACCGTTCAGCTAAAGGGAGGCTGTTAGAGCAAAATCAAGTCTAATCATTCATAAAGCTCTGCCCAATGCCTATAAAATTCTAAAATCATGTTTTAGGGCTACCTGGACATTATTCTTTTATACTTTGCTAACATGCATATCATGTGATTTTTACTCTCTTCTGGTTATATATGATGTAATACACAGTATGCTTTTTTTTTTTAAGCCATACAATACACAATGGGTTAATGCTCAGCACCTCAAAGCTTTTTTTAGTCGAATGTTACCCTGAATATTTTCAATTGGAGTAATATCATCTCAGAATTTAAAATAGGACCAATACCAGTTAAAGAATATTAAGTTTGATCATTAATTTTGATTAAAATTGCTAATATGGCATCTCCAAACAATATATACATGGCTGGCTACTCATGAAAGATGTTATGTTTCTTTCATGATTACTCACATACATGTATCATCGTATTTTATTTTGCCATGATATCTAGAAAGGATCCGATCCCTTCGCACCTGATTGATTAAAGGGAAGAAGGCATCTTTTTGGTCCAGATGGAAGCAATATAATGTTGTCTAAGATTTTTGGCAAAAAAAAAAAAATGTTGTCTCAGATTTGCGTATATTATTATCTGTAACAGATGGACTAAGTAAGAATACGTATTCGGTCCATAAGGTAGTTACTGGTGGGTCATGTGATGGGATTACTGGGCTTCAGACTATTGGGCTGACATGAAAAGAATTATTAGGATATATAGATGACGGAAGAGAGTGGGGAGGGTAGTGAAGAATTTGGCAGAATCATCTCCTTCTTTCTGTGACTTTCTCTTCTTCCTGGCCTTCTTTGAAGGATTCTTTATCTTCTGCTACTTTTGTTTGCACTTTCTTTGGCTATTGTTGTCTTTTTTATTTTTTTTTAGTTGTAATGTACTTTCTTTGGCATTAACAGATCAAAGCAATATGTTAGTTTGACCGTTACAAATTGGTGCTTTCATTGAGCCTCCCGCCCCATGGCTAATTCTTTTACTAACGCTGAACTTGCTGAACTTGAAGCTGATATGAAGAAGGTAAATGACTACATCGATGAGGCCAAGGATCAATTTAAGATGATCGATAATCGATTTGATCAAATGGAGAGTCGGTTACAAGCACTGACTCAATCGGTAAATGACTTCAATCGGCGGGCGGAAAATATGAACGTAGCGTTCAAAGAAGCTTTAGCACTGGAAATACTAGCAGTGAACCTTCTCGATCGTTCCATGGAGCAAATCAACGAACCTCTGATTTTTCTAGCTTTGACCAGATTAAGACAACTGGTTATGTGATGAATGATTTTTCTCGCTTGGACCGCATTGAAGAGATGATGAAATGCATGGGATTAATCGATGAGCCTCCATCTTCTCAGAGTTCAAGCTTTACAATCCACCCACCACTAACAACGCAAAAATCCTTTTCACAGCCAGATAACAAGTTCCCGCAAGAACAGCGTTATGCGATAGATGAACTGATCATTAAAGACTCTTCGCCACCACCACCACTGACGATCAACACCCATAGCTCAGTTTCTATCATTGATCTTCTATCAGAGAGTGATAATTCTCTATAGTACGACTTGCGGTTGCCTTATACTGGTTCATCCTCCATGACTATTGAGGAGGTTGCCGCGCCGGTTCCAAAGCACACGATTCGCCATCAATCACTTATGAACCTATTTTGGACGCTGTCGATGTCAGAAAAAGGGACAACCCAAAAATTGCACATGAAACGGACCTGAAAAGGGACAAGTCTTTGAGCCTGTTAATGAAGCAGCTGATCTTAATCTGTTGATTGAGGACTCCCTGCGTTGCGCGGTAAAGGTGGTTCTCCATTACAATTTGATTCTGTCAAAATCAACACTTCATTGTGCACAATCGTTGTGGCCGTTGGAACTTTCAATGGTTGACCCTCCACCTATACTTTTCATTCGATCTCCTACCTTTCACCTCTTCACATCCCCGGCTGATCCTAATTTTGTATTTGACCCTGGGGTAGAATTTTGTTGGCCTTATTGCCATATTCCTTATTATTCTCCAATATCGCCAGTTGTTTAGGATCATGTACTTTTGGTACTCTTGCCACAATGTATCGAGAATGAGATTCTCTGGCTTGTCTCTAATCAGGATACTATCCTTCAATTTATTGAGATGCCCACCTTGTGTTTTATCAAGATTCAAGGTGATGAAACTAACGAAACTACTTATGTCCTGCATCAATATTAATTAGGCACACAAGCACATGAACATGACAATGTTATTGTCGGGGCTCAAGTGATATGTTGGGCCATCGATACAATGCTTATTTGGCATGTTACAAATAATATTGCACAGGTATCACAAAGTTATGCTCATATGACTGAAGTCTTTCATGGGAATGACTTGGATGTGTTACGCAACACTGGCACTGTCTTTTGTTCCACTTTCAAAGGTTTGCTGTAATTGCTCCTACATTACACTTGATTTTTCATAAATTCAATGCCGTGAGTGAAAAAATTTGGTGTTGTGCCCAAGCTCATACTGCTGGCTTGGGCAGGTTGCTAAGGTTCATTATTGGGCACCAGGTCTTTCATGATTTTATTAGTTGGCTACAGGGGATATCTCTTTCCATTTGGAGGGATTGGTGCTTGTCTTATGTCCAAGCCTTCTTTGCGAGTTTAATTGATGCAACAGATACTAATCTTGTGTTACTCATCTCTTATACAATATGGGTGTTTAATCCTAGCACACATGCATAAGGTTTACAGCTATTTCCACACTTAGAGTTCATTGTGCATATCTATAGGAGTGTTGCCTTTTGTTATAATCAGGACTTGGTCTCTAGAGCTTCTGAAGTGGGTAAATTATTCGATAGTTTAAGTAGTCTTCAACACTTTTGGTCTTCATGTTCTTTTGAAAAAGTGGCTGAGATGCATTGGGAACCAAGAATTGAAATTTCCACTTGAAGTCGCTATAGAGTTACTGCATTTCTTGCTTCCATATTCAACGCTATATAGCTTCTGCAGAACCCTGGCAAGCGAAGCACTATTTGTGTGGTCAGGGCAACATGAGTATCATTCTTGGACATGGGTATTTCACCCTTCTTTTATAGAACATGTTGTCATCCTACACATGCATGTTTTTTTTAAGGCATATACAGTTTTCTGTGTTTAAACAAGGATCTAGGCTCTACCCCTTGCTTTTACCTAGTGGGTTCTTGGCATAATTGTACAAATCGGTGCGTCGGAAGGAGCAAATGCAGTGGTTGAACAATTACAACTTTTTCCCCTGCTGTTGGTTTTCTATTTGGTCAGTGCCATAACTCATTGATATGCTACAATTTGGGATCCTCTTACACTTGTCTAGCATTAGATCACAGTACAGCGAGCATACTTTGGACACTCAAACGCAATTTCTAATGGGTTCCAAATATGTTCAAGTTTTAGCAGAATTGAGACCTTTCCAACACTGTTTTGTTATCTGGTTATCCCCATTAAGGCTCTACATATATTCTTCATGTCAAAAAGGTTCGAGAACGTAAATGCTTTTCCTTGGAAATTTATTCTTGATATGCAAGCTCATTCCTTTGACTTCGAGGACAAGGTCAATTTTCAAGGGGAGGGTAATGTAACAGATGGACTAAATAAGAATGTGGATTGGGTCCATAAGGTGGTTACTGGTGGGGCATATGATGGGATTACTAGGCTTCGACTATTGGGCTGACAGGGAAAAAATTAATTATTAGGATATATAAATAGTGGAAGAGAGTGGAGAGGGTAGTGAAGAATTTGGCAGAATCTTCTCCTTCTCTCTGTGACTCTCTCATGCCTGGCCTTCTTTGAAGGATTCTTTATCTTTTGCTACTTTTTTTAGCACTTTCTTTCGCTATTGTTGTCTTTTTTTTAGTTGTAATGCACTTTCTTTGGCACTAACATATCAGAGCAATATGTTAGTGTGACCGTTACATCATCATCATTATCAATATTATCGTTATGCAAAGACTATTCCTAAGCATCTATTTGCTACAGATGGTAGCAATGTCATCTCAGATTTGCCAATATGGAGACAACAAATCATATCTCAGCATATAAGGAGTGTATCATTGACTTCATGTTTATCAAACCAAAGCAATTATATGTTAACTTCATATGAGGCTTCGTATCATGTTTCGTTGAATAAGATGTGTTTGGATTAGTCGTGAAAAAATAAATTTTTACTAAAAACGATTTATAATTATGATTTTGAGAGAATAACTTTAGTTATAATTTGTTTTAATTATAATTAAAAATTAGAATTGATAAACTAAAACCAAGATTTTCTGAAGAAATACCGAAACATCCCTTATACATGTTAAAAGCAGTTATAACCAAAAATCATGGTTATCTCATAAGCTACCAAACAACTCTAAATATGATTGCTGGGATAAATTTTCTGGAAACCATGGTTTTATCCTTCAAATTAAATTAATTATTAAAAATGTTTTAGGTAGCTCATCGGTTTTTTTTAAAAAAAAAAATTTATGTTAACTTCATACGAGGTTTCGGTTTTGAAAATCCAAGAAAAATATAAAATGAGAGGCATGATTGTAACAACTTCTTTAACTTACTTCATTTTATATTAGAGACCGACTATGAACCATTTTAAGGCCTTTCAATGCTTAGAAGTAACTAATCATGTAAAATTTTAAAACTTTGTAAAAGTTACTATTCATCAGTATTGTTCACTTGGTAATTTCAGATTTTTTATTAACTTTGAAAATTTATAACTGATTCTAGAAATATCGGAATTGAGTGGTTCAAGTCTCTAAATGAAGCTTATTAAATTTCTTACAGGGAAAAATCTCAAGTTATCCAATTTATTAACCAATTAATACAGAATAATTCATAAAAAAATATTGTTCATTTGGTCATTTTTCATTTTTTTTCAGATTTTCTTCAAACTTTGGACAACCATAACTTTTTATATAAAACTCCAAATCAAGCAACCTTTAGCTCATTTTAAATCTTTTCATGTGAACTATTTATTTGAAAAATATCAAGTGATTTGGACTTAGTTTACTCAAATGCATTACTATCTCAACTTAGGCCAATAATAAGGGTGTTTGACCCCTTTTTCCTCTCTTTAACATGCTTGTTTCTTTTCTTTCTATACACAAGTCATACTCAATTAATAAGCTAATATATGTGGCTTATATCCCCAACTCTTATACTTGGTGTCATAGAGTAGAGGTTTAGCATACATAACTCACCATAAAATTCTAACATGCATCAATTACATTTTTGAAACAATCATGTAACAAATATGCTGGCATTTCTTCCCTTCTTTGTCTCTGTCATCTTGCTTTGGCCTTGATCAAACTTTAACCTAGAGGATTTTATTTTTGGGAGAGTGATATTTCAAAGAAATCCCCATAGCAAAATTACTATCAAGAACATTAATATGCATGATTGTCATACAACTACAAGCTAGCCATGAATGTATGAATTATATATAATGTTAATACTTGAAATTTAAGGTGCACATAATCATGACATGTCATAACAACCCAAATAGCACATATTTAGCAAAAAAAAAACATGACAACATTCATCAACAACAACCGTGGACAATATTAATGAAAAAGATAGTAACTTTGCTACCTTGAATGCTTGACTTTCTCTTGAACTTGATTGGCTTTCCTCTTGCTCTTTGAAAACTTTCCTTTGTAACTCAAACTTGTACACATAATATAATGCATTTGACGTCAACATTAGGCTGTTTCTCATGCATTATAACACTTAAAAATCCATGAAACTCAATCTTGGCAATTTAAGCCCTTAAACTTGTAAATTTTTCAACTTTGATTCTAATGCTTTCAAAATTATTTTATCACTTCTACCCTACACATTTTTTTCTTCTAAATCCAATGGAAGCATTAAAATTATCAGAATCTTATTCCTTCCTTAAGTACTGCAGCTGGACGAAATCCAACAATAAAGGGAAAAATTTGATTTTTCAACTTTACTTTCTATACACTTGCATAATCTTGTTTCTAAATCACTTTCTAATATCCATCATCCATAATCAGCCCCAATTCGTGCAGCACCTCCTCTTATAGGGTTTCATGTCCAAAATTTCAATACAACTCAAATCAACACAAAACAACCATTAATAGGTTCCAAATTATACATAGAGTTATTTTCTAACAACTATTTCCTCTAAATCCCTCTCTTGCTTACCTTCTCTCTCAAAAATCATATAGTTCCAGCAGCAAAATCTCATCATAAATCACAAAACTAAACTGATAGAATTGGGAAGGATTGTTAAAAGTCAAGAGCTAGAGAGGATTTTGCACAAAAACTCAAACTTACCTTTTATCTTGGTGGATTTTTGGCTTGGAATCTCTTCTTCCTCTTCTCCCTTGCTCCTCCACGGTTTGCTCTCTCTTGGCTGCTGATTTTGGCTGACTTTTGGCATTCCAAAATGCTCTTGAAGTGTCTTATAAAATATCTCTATAAGTGTTAATTTATGCAAGATCCGTCTGGACTCACAAAGTAACTTTACTCTGAGATATTCTACCATATGGTTAAAATATCTTTCTTACTTTTCATCTTTTCATTAGAGAGTGACATGTGATGGATCTCAGTCCCCACAATCTGCTTTATGTAGATAAAATTACTTTAGCTGTTTTTAAAGCTACTTTATCAGGTCGTAAATACTTTTTGGGAATTTCCTGATCACTTGACCTGCATATGGTCTTTAAAAATTTCAAAAATTCATATGATACTTCCATGCTTTTTCTTTCCTCATTTTGCTTCTAAAATTGTCTTTAATTAATTTTTGAAGAAAACTTTAATTCAGGTTTTTCTAGGCCTTTTTCTTTCTGTTTCAGGAAATAGTCTCTGACTTCTTCTTGGAAACAATTTTATAAATTACTACAATTTTCAAGTTATTTTTCCCTCTTCTGAAATCAGTTATCTAAGGCTTTTGGATATTTTAAGTAATTAAATTTAATTATTTATTTATTAAATATTCAAATATTAAATAATCTTTAAAATTTCTATATAGGTTATTTTTGTCATTTTGACCTAAACCAGGCATCAATTACTTATCAGTGAATGTTTCTCTATCTTTTAGAACTTTGTAAAATCTTCTTACATTTTGGTCAAAATACCCTTTGACTTTCTCTGATTTACCAAATGCCCTTGAATTTCATAAATGGCAATTTGGTCCCATGAATTTCAAAATTTCCACTTTAGTCACATTCTTAAAATGACACTTAGGTCCTTGAATTTCAAATTGACCATTTTGCCATTTCTTTTTTTATATTTGGCAGAATGACATTTTTACTCTTCTTTTCCTTTCATTTCATCCTCTGGACCTTTAATTAGTGTTTAGGTACTTGTTTAGCCTTTATATCCAGTTACTGAAAACCTGGATATTACAATGGTAATTTGTAAAATATGACCAAGTGAAGGAGGGAAAACAAAGGCAACCATAACTATACCTGAGTTATTGACCCTAGGAAGATTAAACAAAATGTCTTGGAGACTTGCAACTCAAAACAAGGATGATCAATAAAGAAAGGACACTAAGAAAATTTAGAAAATGTAGCACATGCACTGTCAAGCAGAATGTACTATGATAAAATCCAAGGTTCGCCAACCCGGACCGGACCGGCCGGGTCAAGCCGGAAACCGGCGACTCGGCCTCCAGTCCGGTCTGGGTTGGCTTCTGACCCCGGGTTAGGTCAACCCGGTGCAACCCGGATTGACCCGGGGTCAACCCGGTCGACCCGCCCGGTTGGGCGGGTCGATCAGGTTACCTTTTTTTTTTTTTTTATAAATTCAAATTTTTTTTAAAAAAAACAAAATAATGATTTTTTTAAATTTGAAAGGTAAAAAAATAAAAAAACAGAACCTCTTCTCCACACAGACCTACCGTCATGTCTGTATCTACTCATTTTCATTTTAATTTTTTTAAAAAAAGGATGAAATGTTTTAAAATTTCAAATTTGAAAGTTAAAAAAAGAAAAAGAAAAATAGAACCCTTGACATATTGATATATATATTGTGATACTTTGTTAGGATGACTATTTTGAAATTGAAAATAATGTTGGATAATGGATAAGCTATAAGTATATGATTGGTTTGATAATTGTTACTTTGTTAATAATGGAATTTACTACTTAAATTTTGAAATTTTCAATTTTGGATAGTTTAATTGTATCAATGTGTGATTATATTTATTTTTTAATTTTTTTATTCCTCACCGGTCTGACCCCCGGTTTGACTCCGATTTGACCCACTGACCCTTAACCTACTGCCTTGACCGGTTCAGTCACCGGTCCGAGTTAGTGAACCTTGATAAAATCACACATGTATACATTCATCATTCACATTCCATCTTCATAGGCTTCAATTTTGTGCACCGAAGGAGGCCTTATTTAATTTGCGGACAATAGTTTCTCTAAAAGTTATGAATAGAGCCATACTAAAAGCAAAACCGATCAATGAATGAGTCGGTGAAAGCAATGGTTTAAGGATTAGTGGTTCAAATCAAGGTCATATTATTTATTTGAAATAATTTAATTAAAATATAAAAAATTCATATATAAATATGAAAAGTGTACTATTTAAATAAAAATTCATCAATTACAAGTAAATATGACATTATCAAATATAAATCACATATAATCCAACAAAAGAAGAGTTCAAAAGGTATAAATATGGACTGTTATTCTTTAAACTTAGAATAATGTCATTTTAGGCTTATCTCATGCACTCGTAAAATCACTTTAAACAAGTTTATTATATTTCATAGGCTTGACGGATGAGCAATGGGCACACAAAATGTATGAAAGGATATTAATGATGGGAAAGGAGTAATGGCAGACAGATGGTTGTCATGGGCAGAATCTTATAGCATGGAGATGAAGGGTGACAGGGGGGAGAAGAGAGAGGGAGAGGGAGAGCACTGATATATTTCATGGGCCCAACAAGTATAAACAGTTAAAGGAGGATTGCTCAAACTAACAGATTAGTTATTTTTGCCACACTTTAAAAAGTTTGGGTAGTTTTGCATTAAAAAGACTTTTTAATGCCAAGCGCAACTATATGAAATCATTTTTATTAAATTTTCACCTTAAACCTAAAAGGAATATAAAATAATTTTGTCCCCTTCCATTAATTCTCAATTTTTGATGTCTCAAACAGCATAATTTTGTTCTTATGAAAAGAACTTGAAGCTGTAATACTCAATTAAAATCAGCCAAGTTATCCGCCTAATTTTAGTTCACCTCCTTCCTCTTCTCCTTTGATCTTCGATGACCATGGGTTTTTGTAGGGACGTTTCACAGAGAATCTAACACCAAGATTAGCCTCTTAATTTTGGATGTTAAAAGTTTTTAAAAAGGAAATAATGTAATGTGTGTGTGTGTCTACATACATACATACATATATATATATATATATGAATCACCTTCTGTGTCCCTCTCGCATTAGTCCTATACATTTTTTTCCTCATTTTTGAGTATGCTCATGACGCGCACTAATATGGATCCCCAATCCGATTCATTTGATGGTCATAAAAATTAAAAGAATAGAAGAGGGGACACACACACACAAACCTATATAATGGACCAATATGATATGTGAAACAACACATGGAATAAGGAATTGATCGAACTACATTTCTTTGGCTACAGCCTACTAATTTTTATTGTCAGCCATATCTAGACCACTCACAAGAAATTAGTTCACTAGTTACTCAGCAATATCTAGACCAGGTACAAGAAATTAGTTCACTAGTTACGGGCACAATGCGTAGCCATAGTAAAGTCAAAGGACACAATAATAATCAAATTCCAATATTATTATACAAATTAAGCTGTGAATTTACTTCTTCACTCCTTGGAGGATAGAGAATATGGTTTGAACAACAGTGAGTAAGAGGAGTACAATTGCAGCAATAGAAGCAACAATTTGCCAAGGCGTACGACAATAATCACGTCTTAGAGTTGCCTTCTTCTTGTGCCAAGGATCTTCACAATAGCTATTCAATCTTTGGAACATATCAACGTACTCAGAATTGAAATTGGATTGAATGACATTTTTCCAGATGCCATTGAAAAATAAAGCGACATTATTGGTATCACCTAAATAGTTCCTCACTATTTTCTTGTGAACTAGAAGATCCACATCTTTATCTGTGTCTATCAGGCAATCCAATACCAGAGCATAGTCGGTAATGTAAGAAGCATTAGGATAATGACACTGTTCTAATGCTATCATGTTACGGAACAAAGTTTCAGTGACATCCTCCACCAAAATTTGTGGGATTTCAAGAACATGTCCACAAAATTTCAAGTCTAATAAGCACTTGCTCTTACTAGCCTTCAACTTTATGCCTGCTTCTTGCAATGTATTGGCATTGTATGAAAGAAAATGGCTTCCCACGTCTGAGAATGAATGAAGTTCAGGCTTTTTTTCTTTCAAGTAAAACAATCTAAGAAGATCTGTAAAATGCTTTATCTTAGCATCATTAGGATTAGGCTCCAATTTTTGCGTGTTAAAATACCCAAAATGGTCATAGGTGAGCCTAAGAAAAGAAGGGAGGCGCCTTTGACCATTATTGAAAAATGCTTTGTTGAAGAGCTCTTCAATGACAAAGAACGGAAGTTGATTTTCAAGTAAAAGCAAATCTTTATTTATAGAATCCCATAGCCATGGCTGTGACAATTTAGCATCATTTCTTTCCTCATCCATCCTAGAGGATATGAAGTGTTCAATGATGAAGGCAGCATCCATTAATGTGAGCTTCACAAGTTGTTGTTCAGTAAGGTTAATGGTCTCCGAATAAGAAGCACGAACTTTTGGCTCTAAGTGTTTTAAACAACGAGCCATATCGTCCAACCTTGTCCTAGTTCTTCGAGTAAATCTTTTGAAATATATTTGTTTATGTCTTTCCATGTCTTGGAGCCTCTCATTACCATAATGAAAGGGGCCAATCGAAACAACTTTTGGAGTGTAAGCCTCTTCTTTGAGATGACGGAACGTAATGGGAACCTTGTAGATACAACAATCTGGTATCAAAAGACCATCTCCACAATCTTCAATCATTTTTTTTATGTCTATTGCCACATCATCTTCCATCTATCAAGTTTCATTTAGAATGCAACCAATTAAGAATTACACAACGCAATATGCATAGACATGCGCACGCATGAGTGTGTGTAAAGTGTCCCCTATTAAACTTTGTTTTTTTTTTTTTGTGATTCTTAAAATTAACTTGACGATTGAATGGAATAGGAAAACGTGGTATGAGTAAAGACAGAAGCTTGAGGGTATTTAATTGACGGATATAAATTTGACCGTCAAATTTGTTGATAATCTTTGTGGTTAACAAAGTGGCTATATAAAATATGCTTTTTTTTTTTTGCTAAATTTTTTGTGGTAGTTTATGTTTACAAGCTGGGTGGTTCAATTGGACAAAGACTGCTGAAGTTATCTATGATAACAAAAAACTATATAATTAGCTTAAAGAAAAGCTTTATCGAACGGTTCCTGTAAGACTAATTAACAACACTTTATGGTAGTGAATGTTAGACAAAACGGCAACAAGAGTATAAAGTTGGGATAAGAACAATGTGGGTTTTGATATATATGCATATGAGGTCATTTAAGAAAAGATAAAGTTCAAAATAATCATATCAGAGGATGAGTATGGGCATAGTGTTTATTGAAGAGAAAATGGTAAAAAAATCATTTGAGGTGATATGTATATGTACAAAGAAGGTAATTGGAAACGCTAGAGAGGAGAGCATATAGATAATACAATTGAAGTCCAGAGGAATTAGGGTCAAAGAAAATGCTCAATAAAATCATTGAATAAAATCTTTTAGTTAACAGTCTATCTAAAAATTTAGATTTTCATGAAACACAAGAGTACTGTTTGATCCATATAGTCAGTTGTTCCTAATAGAATAACGTTTGCTTTTCTTGGTGAAGATTGCAACCATTGTAATATTAGTGTTTTCCGTAACTAAAACTAAATGCTAAACGAGTAATTACGAATCAATTAAGGGCCTAGAAGGTAAAATAGTAATTTTGGAAAAGTAGGGACCAAAATGGCATTTTTAAAATTCAAGGACCAAAGTGTAAATTTGAAATTGGGACCAAATTTCCATTTATGAAATTCAGGGGCATTTTGGTCTAAGTTTGACCAAAATATCAGAAAAATTTTTAGGGCATCAAGAGATAAAGAAAAATTCATTGATCACTAACTGAGGCCCGGTTTAAGTCAAAATGATAGAAACAACCTTTGCGAGAATTTTAAATGTTATTTAATATTTAGCTATTTAATAAAATAATTAGTCAAATATAATTATTTAAAATGTCCAGATGCCTCAAATATTTGATTTGAGAGTAAGGGAAAATAGCTCAGAAAATCTAGTATTTATAAAATTGATTTCAAGAGAAAATAAAAAATGGTTTGCTAGAACGGAAGGAAAATGGCCTAAAAAACCCCAAAATAGGGTTTTCTTCATAAATTAATTAAAGACACATCCGGAATGGGAATTGAAGAAGGAAAAATGATTATAAGAGTAAAGGAATTATATGAATTTTTAAGGACATTAAATTGGTCAAGTGATCAGAAAATCCCCAGAAATCATTTTCAGAAGAAAATTTCCAGGTAAAGTAACCCTAAAGCTACTTTACTTTTATAAAGGAGATTGTGGGGACATGAGGAGTGCCACTTGGTGTCTTTATATTCAAAGAGAAAAGGAAAGAAAGAAATTTAACTTAAAGTGGTAGATTACATCAGTGTAAAGTTACTTTTTGTCAATGTAAGTGGACCCACAATTTTTATAACTTATGGACAAATTTTATAAACACTTTTACGCCTTCATTTGCTGTCATATTCGACCAAAACCAGGCCAAGAGAGAGGAGGAAGTCGTGCACTTCAAGAAGAGCAAGAAGGAGAGGTATTTCAAGCTCCCTCTTGAATGGTATAATTTTTGATATGGTGGTGTATTTAGGCTACTAAAAGTTTAGGGTTTAGAGAGAGAAAATGAATAAGAGAGTGAATTAGATCAATCAAAGGTTACCAATCAACTTCTTATGCAATTTGCAGCATATTGGTATTTGATTTGAAGTGATTTAAGCTCATTGATTTTTTGATATCAAACCCTCATAGGGCTATTGCTGCATGAAATTGATTTATAAGAGAGGAGTGTTTTTGTGTTGTTAAATGAATAGGAAATGGTCTAGGAAATTAGAAGGTAAAATTGTGTAGGGTAGAAGTGAGAAAATAAATTTGAAAGCATTAGAATCAAAATTGAAAATTTTGGAAGTTTAAGGATTGAAATTGTCAAGATTGAGTTTTATGGATTTTTAGTTGTTATAATGCATTGGAAATGGCCTAATGTTGATGCCCAATGCATCATATTATGTGTAGGAGTGTTATTTACACAAGAAAGAGCTCAAGGTGCAAGAGGGAAGTTGTGAAACCACTTGGGAAACTTGTTAAGTGGACAAATGAGGTAGCAAGATCGCTATCTTTTGCATTAATATTGTTTATAGTTGTTATTGATGAATTTTTCTATGTTTATTTGCTAGAAAATGTGCTTTGCATTGGTAGTTATGACATGTCATACTATATGCAAATTCAATTTCAAGTGATAGCATTTCATATGCATGCATGTCTAGATTGATGTGTGTGACAATTATGCATATTAATGTCATTGATGGTGATTTTGCTATGGGTATTTCTTTGAAATCTCACTCTCTCATAATAACACATTCTAGGACAAAGTTCCAAGAGCAAATGCAAGGAGCCACTAGAGTAAAAGTGGGTGGTTTTCAAATGTAAAAGGAAGCTTAGTTAAATTAGAAGGGATTTATGTTGTTTCCCTTGGCTTTTGGAATATTGTATGCTAAATATAAGCACTATGGAGCATGTTATATGTGTTGTGTAAACAAGTTAAACATGCTAGTTCACTATGTGATATGGTTATGTGCTTGAAGGAGAGGAAAATGAGTATGCAAAATAACTTAAAAAGGGTCCAAGACCCTTAACAAAGACTAAACTTGAGGTGAAGATAAAACAAGGCAAATGAGGTCCAAATAGTTTAAAATTTTCCAGAAAAACTAAGCTTTAAAATGAGTCAAAGTTTTATAAATTTGGATGTGTAGACAGAAAGTTATGGTTTTCAGAAGTTGATGGGAAAATCTCAAAAATTGAAAAATGATCAAATGAACTGTAGAGCTTTACGAATTAAACTGTAGTATTTGGTCAAGAAATTGGACAAATTGATATTTGTTTCCCTATAGAGAATTCAATAAACTTCATTTAGAGATTTGAACCACTCTATTTTGATTTTTTTAGAATTAGTTATAAATTTTTAAAGTTGGCTTAAAAATCTTAAAATTTACCAAATGAATAGTAACTTTGGTAAGTTTTTAAATTTTGTTGCTTTGGCCAATTCTTTATATGGAAGATAGTTAAGTGGTTCAATAATGGTCTCTAATGAAGCATTAAGAGGTGATAAGTGAGGTGTGATATTGTTTGGAATCAAAGCACAGTTCTGGTAATTGTACGGACCGATGTGCTTTCAATTATGGATTTTGTCATGATGCTTAATGCTTGTTGATTAATAGATGCATCTATGTGATAAATGTTATAGTTGTGAATCTTGATCAGAGAAGATAAAAATGAGCATTGAGGTAAGTCAACCAGTTTGGTGTGAATTCGACGATAGACTTTCTTTACACTCGGAGCCTTCAGTAATCCAAGTGGAAGTAGGAACTGACCTAGCAATAGATGTAGAAGAAGTGGACCCAAAGGCAGGTCTAGAAGTTGAAGAAGATGACCCTAAGGAGGAGTCGGGACATGTGTCATCCAAAGCAGACTCGAATGACTATCATGTGTAGTAGAGCTTCTCGGTTGGTTCCACAGAAGCTGTGATGGAGGAGCTGGAGCCAGAGATTCTTGATCATCTAATACTATCACGTGTAGTAGAGCTTCTCCCAAACAGAGAGAGAATTAGTCCACTTGGCTTAGTTACGTGTATTTTGAATTATATTACTAGTGAGATAGAAATGTTTACCATCCTAGAAGGACGTGGGTTTTATAGAGCTTGGCTGAAGTAGGCGCAGTTCGCATACCTACAGGACAAGATGTTAGAAAACTTTATGGGTGAGTATGTTTGGTCCTTCTTGTTTAGTGGAGGATTTTCCAAATACCAAAGTAGCAGTCCGAGCTAAAGCAAAAAATAAGTGTAGATTTTGCAAATTTCAAGATATGCTTGGAGAAGATGCTTGGCCAAGGAAGGAAGAGGAGAGGAAAGAAAGGAAGAAGAGAAAAGAAAGAAGGAAAAAGAGAAAAGAGAGAAAGAAGAGGAAGGAAAAGAAAGAGGACAAGAGCAGTCCAGCCAAAATCTAAGACATAGGAGTAGTGCTGGTAATGTGGGCCAACCCGCAGGGTGCGGGTTGGCCCGCCGCGGGTTGAGCCCGCCGCGGGGCGGGCTCAAATACCCGCATCTATATGGGTTGGGAAAATCCCAACCCAGCCCGCCACGGCGGGTTGGCGGGCTAGCTTGCCAGCCCGCCA
>QFDD01001362.1:0-31851 GCA_006871305.1 Vachellia collinsii
TATTACGTCATCTCCCCCTCGAAAGGTTGCTTTCCACAAGCATTATTGGGTGGTGGTAGTGGAGTTTTAGAATATTAACACTGCCTTCTGCCTCTTTTCCTCCTTGTGTTTGTGTATCTCTTAAGGCATCGTTTTCTCCATATCTCCCTATTTTCTTCATCCCAGCCCTACTCTTCCTCCAAACACCAAATTGAAAAAACAAATTGTTCCCCAATGACATCATCCTGTCTCCACCCACCCCACCATCAACATCTCTCTGGGTATGCCCATCTGTGCAAACCAAGCCAATTACACTTAATACAAATTTACATCACATCTTAATTTTGTAGTTTTCAACCATACCAAAGCATTAATCAGCCTCAAGTAGAGCCCTTAATGTACCTCTCTCAAGTGTGACAATTCAATAAACAACAACATAATATTGATGTTATGTGTTTTATGTCTCGAAAACCATTCTAACACTGACAAAGTCCATTACAATGCCATTTCTTTTTTTATTTTTAATTTAAATTACCAGATAGGTACTTATAATTTGAGACTACAAACAGGATCGAACATTTAGCTTCTCACTTATATGAGAGCTTTCATACCAATTCACTGCAAGGTTATTTCTAACTTGCTCTCAATATTCAATACATATTTTAAATTTCATGATTTCCCTTTCTTTTCAACCATTCGTGACTTTTTGGATTACCTGTTTAGCCTAAGTCCTTGTCACTCCATGACATCATCACAAATTCACAAGATAAAAAATCAAATAAATCAATTTATTGTCATGCAGAATCCTGAATTTTCTCTCTTTAGCCCACGAATACACATTTCCTTGTAATTGACCATTTAGTCTTGTAATCAAAATATAACAAAATTTGGCAAAAAAAAAAACAAAAATCCTTAATATTTAAGAAAAATTACAACATGCCTGAATAACATCAAATATCCAGATTTGTCATTGATTAAGAATTTGGTAAAATGGTCATCATTTAGTACGGTTAGCTCATAAAATAGCCAAAGAATTCATCAACACTTGATTGAATTTATAATAATTAATTTTCATATTTTTAATTCCTTGAAAATCTTTGAAATTGTGAAAGTTCAAATGTTTGTAATCACTTCATCATTTTGGACCAGTGAATTAATATAAAATATAAAAACTCTAACAATTTTTATTATTTATACCAATGAGGGTTAGGTTAAGCAAAAATGCCTAGTCACTTACAATATAGCAAACCTAGGTTTAAATTTATGTTGGAGAGATTCTTATATTTAGTGTCTAATAGTACCCCGTACAAAGTTATCTCAAATAAAATGATATATGTACTTAGCAAAAAAAAAATTACATTATTTATAAGTTTTTAATACCACTACACCTTTTATTTAGACAACTTGTTTATTAGTTATTGAAATTTTATCAATAAATTTTTAACAGATACTTTTACTAATTCATGATACATATTAATTAAAAGGTAAATTTTTTTTTTTTAACATAAAATCAATTCTATACATTATTTGCTCTCTCTCTTTCTCTCTCTTCACAAAGACAACCGCCTCTTCAAAGCTCTATCCCTATGGGAGTTATCCTTCTTGTAAGAGTCCTCCCCTCGTAGTTTTCTACTCTTGTGTTTTATTGGGCCACAAGTTCATCGAATATCAACCTCAAGCAATCGTTGAGTAAGAGGTTGTGAATTTGTGTGGTTGGTAGTATAGATGTGTGTGTTGGTGTAGGAAAATGTTCTTAATATTCATGTTTTGGTGATAACAAAATTGTTTTGGTTGTTGCTCGAGTCATAAGATTTTTAAACCAACACTATAAAGTTTTTTTTATTATGCAAAAAATTTTAAAAATAGAAGTTTGTTCGAGTCAATTGAATATTATTGGAGTGATACAAGTTTTATACGTTAACTTTCAAGGTTGGTTGAGTGGAGTCAGAAGTTTTGATGAAAATGAGTCGAGTCGGTATTATGTTGCTTGAGTTATCTCAAAAATAGAGCTTTATATTAGTAACTTCAAAGTTTTCTCAAGTCAGTAAATGCAAGTGAAAATGTTTTCTTCCGAGTTACCACAAGTTCACTCGACTCATGACCTTATCTAGATATTAACTCGAGTCATCACTCAAGTGATTTCTCAAGTCATGACCTATTTGCTATTTTGAAGTATCATCACTCGAGTCACGATGGTTTTAAGAAACAACTTTTAAGCTTACTCGAGTCACTGGTCAAGTGATTCAATTTTTTAAACTATAACTTCTAGTGTCACTCAAGTCATCAAGAAAGTGAATATATATAAACATTTCTCATCCTTCGATGTTAGAGTCATAACTTGAGTCATTCCACTTTGTTTTGAAAAATCCTATAACTTTCATCTTTGCTCAAACAAAGTTGAGAGTGAAAACATAACTTGCTTGAGTGATTTCATTATCACTTGAATACATTTCAAATTCTCTCAAAACTTTTAACTAAAAATTAGATACATGCTTGAATCATGTGATATTTGCTGGAGTGAAGGTCTTTTTCTATGATAACTACTTTTTAATTCAGAACTTTGATTCTTTCAAAATCTCTCCCAAATCACTCATAATTGACTCAAAGCATTTTGGCCCTAAAAATACTTATCTACCTTATTTTTCCTTAAGGCTAACTCTTAGGAAACTGTAGATACATTCATACTCAATGGATTAATTTCTTTAATAGACAATTGCTTTGTGTCAAAAGCATTTAATACTGACTTTAACCGATGAAGATGAGACTAACGGGAAGATTGCTCTCTCCAACAGATATTAATTACTTCTCAACTATAAATAGAAGAGAATTAAAAATGGACCAACTACCGAAAAGCAAAGGAATTTATTGAAGTGCATTTTTCCATTACCAACTTGTCTGTTATTCTCTTAGTCATATTTATTTATTAGTACTTAGCATTTATTCTTGAGAGACAATTATTCAATCTGAACTTATTATCTTGCTGAGTGAAAATCAAGATCGTGTAATCTTAAAGGGTTGTAGTCTTATGGTGATCAAGGGGCAGTGTGATCTCATCCATGTATTGAGGCACCAAGAGCCCATGAATTTTGGAAGATAAAATGAAATACTTAGAGTGCTTTGGAGATTGGATGTAGGTCAAGTGATTAATACCAAATTAGTATAACTCGTTGTGTTGATCTTCCTTCTCTAAACTCTTGGTGATATTCTTCTAACTTTGCTTTTATCAGAATTGTTTTTAATTCAAAAGAAATTCTTCGATTGATCAATTTACCCCCCTCTTGGTCATATCACATTCTAACAAATATGATATTTGAAATATATAAGGATAATGATATGGATGTATATGTGAAATAAATAAGGATAGGGGGTCATGAAAGAGGGGCTGATGAAGATCTATAGATGATCTATGATCACCGGTGCAAAATTAGCCAATATTTTAAGGAATTGCAAAGGGTAAATCGATTTGAAGTCTTAGATTTGTGGTCGTAACCAAAAGATCTCTTTGTCAAATCATCATTAGCCATCATCCTAAGCAATTGATCTATTGGAAATAGATTGTGTGTAGCCCCTAGTTGTTATTGAATTGAATAGATGGAGGAAATGTACTAATGATGAATCAGAGGAAAGAGGCCGATGGAACTTCATATGTAAGAATGATAAGACACTTTTGTGTATATCGGAGAGTTTTGTGTTAAAATGTTGCCATCTATGTTTTTTTTTTTTTTTGCTTTTTCTTCAAGGAGAATAAAAGGCATGTTCTCACTATTTCTATTGATAGTACATGACTGGTTTGTTCCTTTTATAAAAATGAATAAGAGAATAACAGACAAATTGTTTGACTGGTGTGTATATATGGTTTGATAAAGAAATTAATACTAGAAAACTTATGAAAAATTGCTGCAATGCAAAATTTATTTTCTTAACATTTGTAAAATTTGTATGACAATCTAGATGCATCCTATATCTTCAACAGATGCAACTCTTCTTTAACTGTATGCAATTTATCTTTAGGGTTGTTAAACAAATTTCACAAGCATTTGGGTAATAAATTTTGTAATGGGGGATATTTTCAGCAACTTTCTCAACGTTAAGTACATTTGGACTACAAACTTTGGTATGGGCAGGTGATTTTTCAGCAATTTTTTTTTCAATAATATTCAAATATCCATATTTTATGTATGTAATTAATATTCCTTCGAGTAGTGAGGTGATGCCTACACGAGACTCACCCTAACTTTTGCTTCAAAAAGAAATCTCAAGATATATGAGGCACTTTGTCTAACTCACCCCAACTTGTGCAAGAATCTCAAGATCTTGTCTGATCAAAGCAACGGCGAGGTGGTCTTTTAGATGAACTGCCCGTTCTACAATGAGATTTATTTTCGAATGATGGTAAAAGTAAAATATTAAGGGGTTGTTTGTTTCTAATTTTTAAAACTGTTTTTTTTTTAAAGATAAGAAAGCACAAAAACTTGTTTGGGGCATTGTTTAAAAACAGAAACTTGTTTTTAAAAACAAAAACAGATTTTAGGTGCTTTTTTTGTTTTTTGTTTTTTTTTTTTGCATTTCTTATTTTTTGTTTAGGAAAATTGGGCATATATTTATCCTTTATTTAATGAATTTTTTCTATTTAAGAATTTGAGTTATTCTTGAAATTTTACCAATGAATATGTTTATTTTTAGATATAAATTTTTTAAAAAAAGATTTTTTTTCTTTTTAGAAATTGTTTATAAAATCATTTTCATAAACAAGAAAATAGGAAATGCAAACAAACATGCCTTAGTTTAGAAATTGTGCCTCCTTTTTCTCTACTTCTTCGACTTGCAAACAAACCTTTTCGTGCCTACTTCAACTATCCTTTTGTAGGTATTCCGTACGGTTTGCCTCGTTAATGCTTCTCCTTTTCTTTCGTTTTCTTTTTTATTTTTTAATTTTCGTTTTCAATTTTAATTATTTTTAATGAAATTTAATAACTTGAAATCAATAATATAAATAAGAGAATTTTTTTATTTTCTGTTTTCCCCATGACGACAAAATCAAATTCTAATTTCAGAGCTAATCATCATAAACGGGACGGATTTTTAATATTTATTTTCTTTTTATTTTCAACACTCCGCATGACCAAATCAGAAGGAAAATTAGCATGAATGAGATATTTTTATTATGTTAAAATATATATTTAATCCTTTAAATCTATATTAAATTTTAGTTTAATTCTTTAAATTTAAAAAATACATTTTTAGCCTTTTTACTTTAAAACCTTTAGTTTTGTTTAATAAAAAATGTTGATTTAACAATTTTAAACGGTGATTTTGTGGAAAAATAATAACAAAACATAATTAAATTTTAAAAGATAAAAATGATTATATTAAATAATTAACATTTAAGTATATTTTATTAATATTTAATTACAGAATTATCATTTAAATTTTATGAGTCAACCTATTCTGTCAAAATAAACTAACAGCGTTCAAATAAAAAACTAAATTTGTACTTTTTAAATTTAAGGGATCAAATTGAAAATTGATGTAAATTTAAAAGATCAAATGTATACTTTTAACTTTTTTTATTTTGAAATTTGTTTTTGTTGCCATTTATTAAGGGGAAGACTTTTCCATACCTATATTTCACCATTAAATTTTCAAAGCAGATTTTTCTAAATTAAAAGTGTAAGAATCAAGGAAGATTTTAAAATTGGAAGATTTGTAGATAAATCCTCTATTGTTAAATTAATCGTAGAATAAAATCTGACCAATTTTAAAGTTTGTGGAAGCTCACTTGTATATCCGAAATTTCAATTGTATATTGTGGAATGTTAGTTGCATATTGTGAAAGCTCATTTACATTTGCATATTACCCATTTTTCACCTTTATAGAGACTTACTTGCATACAGTGGAATTTCAAATGAGTCCCATTTTGAAGTTATGATTAGTCAAATTAAGCTTTCAAGGATTGACTTGATGTCCCATTAATGAGAATGGAGGAAAAGTGCAAATGATGATAATAAATTACCCAAAAAAGAGATTAATTGATTTCATAAAGTTGGTTAAATCACATATTTGATGTACCAAAATTCCACATAGTCACAATCAACTAATGCTATCTATTGCAAGTCACAGAAATTGTTCCTCCTATATTACAAAAACAACTAATGCTACCTATTACAAAAATAGTAAGCAATTTAATGCCAATGTTGGGATTAATGTCCTTCTCTATTAGATTTCAATTTTTTCCTACTGGTTGAGGCAATCAAGGTTTTGTCCCTATGTGTTATAAGTTGGGACGTGGTCATAGAAGGTTGTCCTCTCCACATGAGCCCTGGTGGTGTGAATTGCAAGTCAATGGGTGTCCCACTACATGTTGAATGCCATTCGAACTGGACTTTCCAAGGCCCCTCAGTGGTTGGTTGAACAAACATGCTCCTTTTCATTCTCATGTTCTTTCCATTTGGAATGGGAAATCTAGTTTCAATATATGCATGTTGATTCATATACTCCTCTATAGTTCCTTCATTTAGAACAATTTATGATGGCAAGTCAGGCCACAAATAAGGATTTGAGACAATCATTAAAGCAATTTAGCATATTGTGGATAAAATAGCATGTTTGAAGCAACACTATCACTAATTTAAGTATGTGTGAAATGAAAAATGAAAAGTTGATTTTGTGTTGAAAACTATAAATTTCTTTATAGTATCCCAATATGTCCCTCCAACCCTTCTCAGACACATGTTTTGATAGCAACACTTTATATTGAAAATTTGAGCAGCAAACTCACTCCTAATAGGTCACTAAAAAATATAAACTTATAATCTCATACTGAAAAGGCAGAATATCAGAACTCATAATCTTATACGGGTATACTTAAAAGCCAAAAATGGTGAAACTATAATGAAACGCTACAATATCACAACTCATAGGCAACACAACAACCATAGAGCATCAAGAAGAAGAAATTGGCAACACATAAACTATCTTCAGTATCAACAAGAAGAAATTGTCTGCATAGATATACTACTGTACCAACATATAAACCACTGAGCTTTCACAATCAAACCATATTAGCAACAATTCTTTTTAATTCTAGGAATTTAGTACATTGTACACATTTCTTCTAGAGTTAGAGTCAACCCGAACACCCATTCCAATTTCAGTTTGAGGCCTATAGAAAACTCTACCACCTCGAGGTTTTGTGGCTTGGGACTGTAGGATGCCAATTTCATCATTTGAAGATGCAGTTGGTGTTGCCCTTTATTGTGTAACCACAAGGGTAGAAAGTTGTGCCACCTCAAGGTTTTGTGACTGCTACATGAATATGAAACTACTGTTAATGAAAGTTAGAACACTAAAGTATGAAATAAGAGTATATGGCATGATAAACTCACTTTCTAACAAGTGACTCTGTTGTGGCCTTCGGCATATTGAACATCTTAATGATGACCCTACCTTGGACAACTTATTAGGAGGAGGAATAGGCAAGTCAGACACTCTCTTGCATTTGTGTTGTTGATTGCTGAGCAGTGGCAACCCTTTTTCTCCTATTGGCTTCTCCTATTCTACTCCTCTTCTTCTTAGGTCTACCAGGCAAGTTAACCATAGGTGGTGGCTCCATAGATTGGAACCTATCAATTCCCCAAAAAATTTTTCCCCCGCACAATTTGAAACTTAGTTCTATAGGTTGACAGATATGCATCTATGTGGTAGAACCGTTAGATTTGAGTAAGTGGATCAACTTTAGCAAGAAAAAGAGCACATATGGCATGCTAGCAAGGGATACCAGTTAAAATCCAAGCCCTACATGTGCATCACCCTCATTAACCTCATATCCACCATCACTATTAAGGAACACAGTACAACCCATAGACAAGTTCTTGTTTATCTCAAATGGTGTAGCACACTTAGGACTAAAGTTTCCCTCCACTTAGAGACATTCCTTTCACTCTCTGCCCACCTACTCATTAACTTGACTCTAATAGCATCAACATTTTAATTATAGGCAAATAAGGACACTCATCTATCCATGCATTAAAACTCTCACTAAGGTTGTTATCAATCGTCCATGATGAAGAACGTGTATTAAAATACGCTCTTACCTAACACTTTGGGGGAATGAGCCCACTGCTTCTTTCTTCAATGATTCAATTTCCTTAAGGTTGTTCTTGAATTGTTTTTTGTAAGTGCTCCATACACATGCAAAAAACTTCTTTTTTCAATTCAACCCCCTCCATCTTTTGCTCCAATTAGCATAGATGTGTCTAGCACACAATCTATTCTCATCCTTGGTTAAGAGCTCAGAGAAATGTAACCCCTGGACATTTCACAACATTAGTTAGTAACCACACTACTCTTAAAAGAATTTTAGCTAACTTTTCTTAACCAAAATTGTAAAGTAAGCACCTTTTGCATATTGGACATAATAATGACACTTTCCCCTTGTTCTAGCTACAGTGATATTTTAAGTCATTCTAAAAACCACCTCCAGTTATGTGTGTTCTCCTTCTACGTCACTGTAAAGGCAATAAGATACATACCATCATCTGCATCTAGGCCAGTGGCTGTTAACATTATGCCTCTTGCGTTGCCTTTTAGGAAGGTTCCATCAACCCCTATTATGGGTCTGCAGCCACTCTTCCAACTAGTCTACATGGAGAATGAGAGAGACACATAGAGAGAGAGAGAGAACATGGATTATATTCCTGATACAGAACTATATGAAGCTAGAAAAATAAAATCTACGAAAGAGAACAAAGCAAAGTTACTTCATAGATGAAGAATCAAATATAGAATACTTTCCAGACGGTAGTTCTTACATACAACATAGAGAAACACCTATTAAATCTTCCTATCACATATTTTCTATCAAAATCTGTATAGCATTAAAAATAATAAGATAGATATGCAGGCTTGGGAGATTTTTACTCATAAGAGTGACAACAAAATGAAGCTATCAAAATCAACCTATCATTAAAAATTATCAAAAATAGCCATTCATTATATAAGGCCATAACAAATAACAAAGTTGCTAGCTCAAAGCACTCACCCACAAGTAATTGGTTAAGTATAACAAATTAGTTAAGGATATTACCTTTGATGTGTAGAAGTATACATACATTGGTTGAACCCCCTATTTCCTCTTTCAAGATTTCAAGAGCATCCTTACTTATAATTCCTTAGCTCGTTATAGTAGGCGTCCAAGTTCTTGAACTCATCTATGTAGCTACCTTCCATCTCTTCCATTATTAATCTTTTTGCTCTTTTGCACTTGAATATGTTGACATGCAACTTCAACTCATCATCTACATCCTTCTTCATATTAGCTGTCTTATAGTTTGGCCTTTCCTACACCTTCTTGAAGTATGAAGCCAACCACCTAATAGTTACCCTAGGGTTCTTAAAAAGCCTATTGTAGCTATGCTCCAATCGCAAGGTTTTCAATAATAGACTTGGGTTGGATCCATCCTTGGATGCATAGAGTTCAAATGGGCATCCTGGTTGGCATACGACCTTAACTCTATAAGTTTCACTCTTCTTTAGCTTCAATTGCACCCCGACATTAATTGCATACCTATTTATTGCAGCAACCAACTCTTTCTTATTTGCATATGATAAACCCACCATAAAAAATAGGTCCTCTGCTGGCCCATTACCTTGTTCTTGGGCTTCTATATTAAGTGAAGACCCACTATCATCAAACTCCTCCTCATACTCGCTATCAACATCTCCATCATCCACTAAGTCATCTTCTCCTTCAGGGCATAAGTCACATCTTCCCTCCCAAAATCACTCTCACTCCCCTCATCCCTTTCACTCACACTTAACCCATCATTCTTTCCTTTGTCATGTGCACCATATGTCAATTCAATATTATCTTCACTTTGGTTTGTTTTTCTCAGACATTATTGGGTTATTTGCCTCAAATGAGTTAACTCAACAAATCTCTCTTGCCAAAATGCATTATCACATACAACTTCTTTATTTGAATCTAATTCTTCACCAACATCGTTCACAACACACTCATCTGAGGCTACCCATTCCAATTCTTTTCCTTTCATTTTTGTTTTCTTCTTACTCCTCCCAACCCTAATGACATTCTCACTTGATGGTGTATTTTCAAGGGTGTATACATAACCACCAAGTATAAAAGCTTTCTATGTCAAATGCATCATCGCTACCCCTAGCTCCACCACCCTTGGGACCACCATAGCCATTCCCATCTGATGCCATCCCACCTAAACCTTATATTAAATTAGTCATAAACTTATCCATCCACACTAGAAGACAATGAATGACATTGCCTATTCACTAAACAAAATCCTAAATAAACACAACTAACACATAGATTAAAATTTAACTCACAAATAAGAGATTCTGTATCTCTTAATGACCGTTGAATTCATGCTCCTTGGAATCAAAACTTGTACACGCCTCATATGTCACATGCATCGAACCCAGTTTACCTTATCCATCCCCCTTGCTCACAGACCCCTTTTCAAGATTCCCTTTCTTTTCCAAATCGAGTTCCGCTACACACGGCAAGCTATCGCTCCCACACGCTCGTAGATCCCTTTCTTTCCCAAGTTACCTATTAGGGTTTTGGTGTTTTTCCAATTCACAATTCCAAGTAAACATCCACACAATCCATACCTTGCCACGTATCCACTATGTTTCTCACCACCATGTCATTTTCCATGCCAGTGTGTTATTTTAATGATCAACATTTGTTCTCCGTCTCTTATGGGGACAGTTGCTTCTGTTTTTATATTTTTAGTGAATAATTGAACCCCGAAAAACTTCCAAGGCAGAATTAGTTCACAGGCAATACTTTTGGGGTAAAATTGGTGTTTAATCCTATATATTATTAGTATTAGTTGTGAAGCATTTATTTCACTTTTCTCTTCCAGTCGCTCAATTTCCTCCCAACTCATTCCTTCCATTCTCTCTCTCTTTCTCTGTGAATATTTATCTATGTTGTTGGATGCTTTATTAGGAATCTATACTTTACTAATAGATTTTTGGTAAGTCTCGACTTATCAGATTTTCTATTTCATTTCAAATTTTGAATTGATGAATTGATTCTGTGCATTGCGACTCTTGCCTCCTCCTTCTAACATCCAAAATTTGGGTAATTCTATCATAAAAAAATGGAAACAAAATGAAACAAACAAAAGTTGTTGTCGTCGTTGTTCTTGATTAAAATGATAATTGATCCTTGATTTTCAAACTGTCACAGTTTCTAGGGAGGCACCATTTCTTGGGATTTTTGGTTAATTGAGTGTCAAATTTTAAAATGTTTTGGTTTGAAATTTTGTATTTTGTTGGATTTTAGCCTATAATATGTTTGTAAAACTATAATGAGTTTTCTGTGAGTTCTTCATCTATTCCCTCTAGCTATTTATAATTCCTAAAGTTCATCCCTTCTGCATTATAGTGATGCTTTTTATTAGGTTTTCCCATTGCCAGGCTCCTGACTGTGCATTATGTCATTGGTACTTTTATTTAGTTGCATGCCAGTCAAGTAGTTTTTCCTACTCTCAATAGCATTGTCAATGCTAAGTGTTAACTTATGTCACGTTACTTTATGACAAGCTTGCCATATACAATTTATATGCTTCATCCTGAAATGGGGATAAGGAGTTCTTGAATTATGAATTAGTTTTAAAAGCCTGATTAGTGATATATTCTATTAGTACTTGTTATTCAATTCACTTAAATAAACTTGCCCTTTTTCTTGCTCTTGATTACAACATAAAATGCCTGGGGAGTATCATACTCGTATTGTCAAATTGCTCAGTATTTCATTCAATCTTGTGAAGCTCTAAAATGACTGTCTGTCATCTAAAAAACAAAGATTTCCCTAACTGGGTTTTTGTAGGCTCTTATTGACCATGATTTATTACTTTCTTTAAGTAAAAAATGAGGCTTTTTATAGCATGGAAGTTTAATATAATTTATGTTTGTTACCTTTTCTTTAATGCCTATAATTCACTGTTTTAGGCAAGATGGCTTGTGGAAGTTGTAGTGGTAGGCTAGTCCAAGAACACTTGAGGTATGCTTTTCTTTTTATTTCCTATTTCTAATAATTTCAATTTTGCCATTTCATTTTGAGGCTTTTGGTGATAAGTTCAGGTGCCTTGCTAGTGTTTAATTCTTTAAAGAATTAATAATATGATGTATTTAGAATGTTTTATTTGAATGTTATGCATTTGTGGGAAGAATTTTTAGGGGAGGCTGAATTAATCAAAATAAAGGCTCAAGATCTGATGGGAAAATCAATGAGTAAATGGTTTTTAGAAATGTTATGGTAATAAATGTCTTAGGTTCTTGCATATCTTTCCATTTATTAATTTGTGATTTTTTTTGTTGGCAATATGAGTCATGTATTCCAACATTGTTAAGTTGTTAAGGGATGAAGTGTACATGCTCTTAGGTTGCATATAGGAGTAGAGGCTATTAGTGATTGAGTTTTTAATAGCCCCAAACCTTACATGTTTTGGTCCAAAGCCTATGTCAAAAGATTAAGATTAAGTATGTGCCTGGATACGTTATAGTTGTTATGGGCATAACTTTAATTAGGTTGTCATTGATCCATCTATCATTGCTAATATTTTTCCTTTTTCACTTGTATAAATTCTAGATGTGTAAATCAAGTCCTTGTCACACTTTTCTAATGTTTGTGTGAAACTTTAATTTCCTTAAACTAGCTAGATGTTGCTTATCTTCTATGGACTTGGGTTTTTCTCCCTTGCTACTCTCAGCCATTAAGTTTGATCATATCATAGCAAATTTAATGTCTTTGATTTTTAAGCTTATTCTCTTTTGGTCCTATTCATGCTTGAATCAAATATACAGGATCTCTATATCAGCTTGAATGAAATCCGATTAATCTCTTGCATATGATTTTTTGTGCTATTGATTTCATATCAAAGTTAAAAGAGTTAATACATAGGTTCTTTATTAGTAGATCAAATTCACTATTCCTAGATAAGATAGTGAATGCTAAGCAAAACTGGCATGAACTTTGGTTTTTTGGCTTTTATGAATTTTTTTATTACATTTGCCATGAATCATTTTTTACATATTGTTGAGTTCTAGTTGAAAAGCATTGCACTATATTTTTCCTTTCCTCTACTCTAGGTCTGGTAAAGTTACCTTTAGTCTGAAGTATCATTAGAGCATTAAAAATAAAATTATCACCTCATCTATACAAAATAAATCTACGTAAGATTTTAAGTTTGCCAAGATATTATCTTTTGATTAATTATAAAAAACAATACACTTAGTTTTGCAAAACTACGATCACAATGGTTAGAATCGAATGCATGAGTCTCTAGTCCAAAGTTTCTTCTACAATATCAAAAGCTACCTATTATGGATTTAGAGAGGAATTTTAAATATTCCCTATCCTAGAAAAAATTTGGACTATCTGGGTTGGGATTGTGGGAACCAAAGAGCCAATTGATTTGATCAAGATTAACCAAATATCATGACTCTCATGAATAAGTTTTCAAATCATTTTAAATTATTGTCAAGGGACATGAGCAACTTATATATGTCTACACCAGCTATTGAAACGGAAGTAATGTTTCCTTTCTGTGGTGGGTGGTTTTGTAGTGTAGCTTTGTTTGTACTAAGAAATGTTTGAATTTGCATATAACATCGCAATTCCCTGGCATATATGATTTGATCAGGACTGACCAAATATATCATCACTCCCATGAATAAGTTTGCAAATCATTTTAAATTATTGTTAAGAGACATTAACAACTTATATATGTCTACACTTGCAATTCAAAGGGAAGCTATGCTTTCTTTATGTTGTGGGTGGTTTTGTTGTGTAGTGCAGTTTTGTTTGTACTAAAAAATGTTTGAATTTCTATACAGTGATGCACATCACTTTACAAGCATGTATGTTTTCAACTCTTTGGTTTTTATTGGCAAAAAAAATTCTTTTTTGGGTGTTTTACTTTATCAAGTTCATAACGTGGAGGTGCCTCAAAGTCAATGACTCGATCTGGGTGAGACACATGACTAGAATACTCAATGCAGGATCTGATGAAGAAGTAGATAAAGCAAGTGTCTTAGATTCAGTGTCTGGACTAGAATGACACTCAAGACCAAGGTCTCTCAAAGCAGGATCCGATGATGAAATAGATAATGGAGAGTCTAGATCTGGGCTGGTGTCAATTGTATCCTTGGTGCGTATGGTGTAAAAGTTTGTAAACTTGGGTTGAGCATATGCTTGAACTAGCGTAGGGCCTGAGCTAAAGTAGATTGAATGACCTGGTAAACTAGGAAGTTATCATCCTCCCTAGATGGGGGTGAAAAGTAAGAGAGTGACTTATGCAAAGTGACATCTGTAGACACTAAGTGCTTATTAAGAGTAGGAGAAAAGCATCGATGTAACACTACTCTTATCTAGCCTTATTACACATTAGAGACCTTATTGGATTGCTTGAGGTCCTTTCATAAGCTAGAATTAGTCAACTAGGTAAATCTAAAAAACTCCTACTTGAGTTACTATTCCAGTGAAAACTTAGAATTTTGGCCCCACTTTGAAAATTCACAACTAATTTTAGAAAAATTTAAACCAAGTGATTTATGTCTCTAATTAAATCTTATTCAATTCCTTATAGGGGAAAAATAACCTTTAGACCAAATTATTGCTCAATCAAAGCTGAAAAGAGTTGGAAGAATCACTGTTCATTTGATCAAATTTTGGACTTCATTGTGGCCAATTCTAGACTTCGTTGCTGTGAACTTTTCAAACCTAACCATATTCAATGTGGCAAAATTTAAAGTTCACCATGGCAAACTCTTCCAAAATGAGAGAATTCTCCTCTTGGATCTACTTCACTGGGGCAAGCTTTGCTACTGACATTTTTCTGATTTGTAGCAGAACTTGAAAAATGCATAACTTTTTACACACATATCCAAATCAAGACATCTATGGCTCTTTAGAAAGCTTGTAATAAGAAATACTTGCATGCAAAATCTCATAGCATTTGGACTTCATTTAATAATTTTAGCCACTAATGTAAAAAATAAGAGTGTTGGACCCTTTAATGTGAGTTTGACATGCTCAACTTCTTTTCCTCATGCATATCTCATCATGAACATTTTTACTAACATAGATAGTGCATAATTGCACCATATAATATGTAATTTCCATAAAATAAGTCTTATCATACATTCATTCTCATCTAGCACATATATAAAAGACATGAGGTATAACATATACAAACTTTCCAATACTTGGAAGCCACCCACCTTTCACTCTTGCACTACTTTCCCCTTTCCTCTTGAGCTTGTGCCTATGGTTAGTCATAGACTTGAGCTTGAGATTCACCCACCATTCATTGGAAATAATGAGATTTCAAAGAATTCCCAAAAGCATATATCTCTAACTAACACATCAACATACATGATTATCTATATGTACACTTATCATGCCATGAACTATTGACAACACCTCACTCATACTATCACATTTGCACAAGGCCAAGGCATCATTGTATAGCTACAACCATGCATATACACAAGCAAGGATTCACATGTCATATGGCTACAATCATACATCAAACATGGCAAAACAGCACAAACAATAATCAAATGCAATGTAAATGTGAAAGTTAGAGTTTATACTACCTTAAAAATTTAATTTTCCAATGTGAAATTGAGTTGGATTCCACTTGCACCTTGGGATCCTTCTTGGAAATTTACATTCCTACATATGTCATAGTGCATTTGGTATCAATACTACGCCATTTCTCATGTAATGTAACACTTAACAACTTATAAAACTCTATTTTCAACCACTTTGCCACATGTGATTCTAATACCTCCAAAATTGTGTTGTTTCTTCTACCCTACACAATTTTTCCTTCTCAATCCAATGGAAGCATCAAAACACACAAAATCATACTCTTTCCCTTCAAAATCCTAGCTGGATGAAAATGTACAGAAAATTGGAGGAAATGAGATTTTTCAACATTTCTTTGTATACACATGCACAATATCATTCATATAACAATTCCCAATCATTTAATAACCTAAAAACATTCATTCTCATCCATCATCAAATTTGGTCAGCAACTAGGCGAGGGTTTCATGCCATATATTTATAAGAACTTCAAATCAACGCAAACTATATATCAACATGTAGCAAATCAAGCTTAGAGTTGATTTAGAGCAACTAACTCTTCCAACTCTTACTCTTTCTTATTTTGTCTCTCAATCCCTCTTCAAGAATACTCTTGAAACTCTTTAACCAACAACTTAGAGAGAAAACTAAATCGATTAGATGAGAGATTATATGCCATAAACAAATTCTATGAAAGATTTCAAGCCTTAAACACAATCTTACCTTGAGATTTGGCTTGAATCTTGTTCTTGCTCATCCTCTTCTCTTCTCCATTGACCTCTCTCTCTTCCTCCTGATCTTGGCATGAAATGAACCAGAAAAATGGGCTTGGGGACTTTAAAATTCTGCATATGGGGGTTTTAATGAATGTGGGGCCCACTTGTATAGCCAAAACAACTTTACACTAGTAAAACCCACCACTCTAGTAAATATCTTGTTTTGCTTCTCACCTTTAAACAAGAGGAAGACAAATGGAAGTTTTCTAACCACACAAACCCACTTTTTCGAAAAGCACAATTACTTTATCTACTTTCCATCAACTGGTTGCACACAATTACTATAGACAACGTGTGACATGCGTGCACTCACTGAGTGATGATGAGTCTCTAGGGAATGGCCGATCGAAGCCTTTTGGACCTCCCTGTGAGGTGCATGTGACAAGGAGAGGACAAGCCAAGAACCCCCTGGTTGACAAGACGAGTGCAAGAGAATAGAAAAAAAATGAAGGCTTTGCTCTAATACCATGTAAGCTTAGAGAATAATATGGAATGAATTCATATTTGTTCATAATTAGGAAAGGGATATATATACTTGAGTAGGAGCCTACGCATTAATGGATCATAATGACATAATAATATCCTAATGGAAAGATGTCTAATTCTATACTATTTATATTGATGACATATCGTAATAGATTATTTCTAGATCTTGTGATTTTTTTTTGTCATTACTATTGTTTGCTACAGAGTTCTACTCATTGCCTCCTAAATTGAGACTGTATCAATTTTTGTGTTGGCTTCATCTTTTTGTGATTGTTACTAGATTGGATAACCTATGTGGGAGGAATTTGGTTCTAAATTGATAGTGATAGTAATATATTCTTTCAATCAAAGTTTTGTACTTTAAATAATTGATTACTCGAATGCTTCTTGCTTCAAAGTTGCGAACATTTGTTTCTTGTTGTTGCTTTTTTGAGATTGTGATTGTTGCAACATTTTTAATTGTTTAATGTGAGATTCTACTTTTATTGTTGCTATTTTTGGATTGTGTTTGCTAGTTTTGGGTCGTGATTGTTACTATATCTCCATGTTTGTTTGTTGCAAGTTCTTTTGCTTAATCAAGTTTCATTTGAAAGTTTGGATGTCTTCCTCATGGATCATATTTTAGGGTTTCATACGTTATGTTGCTATAATTTTGTGGTTTCTTACTATGATTACTTTTGTTTTTAAAGAAGTTCTATCAAGGTGTGATAGTTTGTTGTTGCCTCCTCTTTCTAGATTGTGATTTGTGATTATTACTAGTTTGCTTAGCTTGTTTTGATTATTCTTTCTCTTAATAAAGCTCTATTTGAATGTTTAGATTAGATGTCCTTAAAGAGCCATATTTTCTTCTTTCTAGATTCTTGTGGTTGTTTATTGTGATTATTGTCTTATAACCTCCTTATATATGGTTGTATCAATTTTTTTGTGTTTGCAATTTTTCAACCGTCATTGTTACAAAATTGTTGCGCTTATTTGTTTTTTTGTTTATTGTGATTTCTTTTTCTTAATCGAGTTTCTTTTGAAAGTTTGGATGACGAGGGCTTACTTTTAGGTTTTCCTTATGCAACAGTGGGATGAGATATCCCGAGGGTCTACCCATAGTCACTTTTTGATTTCTAAAAGGGTATGGGCTCGCCTATAGTCATTAAGAAACTCGTTTAAGCTTACATTAAGTGGGTTGGTCGAACTTGTATGGGTTGATTTAAACTTGCTAAAAAATGTATAGGTAGGCCCGATTAGCCCAAGGGTGTGCCCATAGCTCGCTCTCTTAATAAGCTCATGTTGTTTAAACTTGTCCATTAGGGGCTGTTTTTGGGTGGGCTCAAAAGATTAAATTTTCTTCTGAGCCTTGGCAAGATCACCAGGTTATAGATCACTTTCTCAGTCCTACCTATTGTGATTGTTGCCATAATTTTGTTCTGTTTAGACCTTCCCTTTACTAAATCTTTTTTAGTTATTTCTTTTGTACTTTCCTTCTTTTCTAGATTTATTCATTTTATTTGTTATTTTTAGATTGTGATTATGAACTTTATCGTTTTGTGTATGTTTTGATTAATCTTTTGTTTATGAATGGAAATGAGCTGCAATTTAACTAAATAAGCTCAAGCCTACAATAAAAAGGTCTAAAGCCTCCTAAGCCTATATGTAGGCTTTTTTTAGGCTTTATGATTAAGTCTTCAAAAAGCCTAATAAGGCCTTAGCCATTTTAAAGGACTATGTAAAACACAGGCCTTTTAAATAGGTTTTAAATTATATACATTCAAATTCATATACAAACATATGAGCCTATTTAGTGTTTTTTCATTAGGCTCAAAAGACTAGACAATTTTTTCAAAATCATTGCGGTTCCCGATCCAATTTTGGATTCTTACTCAATTCTATCAAATTTGGCTCAATCGCAAATGATTTTTTTATCTGAAACGAGTTGTTGATGAGTCCCGATGATGGTTCAATTAGTAGGACTACTCAACCCTAAAGGCGCTTAGGACTCATTCTCATTTGCAATATAAGATTTTAGTAAGGGAAATTTGAAGAATTCTTAGAGACAAAAACTACCCTGGCAAATAGGAACAAAAAATCCAATCTACTAAGCATGCATATTTTCTGAAATCAGTAAGTATAACAAGTGGCATGTACCAATATATTTTATGGTTTTTACTCTTCATGTAGTGTATATTTCATCAGTTTTTGCTCTTTATGTAGAAACTAATATTTCATGCCTGAGTAAATGACATAAATCAAGGGTAGAGGGAGTGATCTAGCTTTCCATCTTGAGAAATCAAAGCGAGGAGAGTTTGATGTGAACAATTAATGCATCTTGTGCATTTAGCACATATACTTTTTGAAGATTTGAAAATACACATGAACATTTAAAAAGAGATTAAAAATTCTATGACTGTTAAATATAACATAATACTATTAAATATGTATATGTAAAAATAGTATAGGCCCCATAGTAAAAAGTAACGATGTTAAGTTAACATGTTCCCACCTTTACACCTCTAGTAGTATATATTGTTCGAAGCTTTTTTGATAAAGAGTTCATGTTATTTTTACACTTAACCTTTTTGATAATAATTTATAAAATTAACTCAAATTGTATTATATGTGTTGGAAGATTGGGCCAGTCCACCCTTGATGGATTAGGCCCAACCCATTAATTTGGGTAGAAACTACAATAATTAAAAGAATGGGGTGATTGAAAGTGAAATTCCCCAAAATAATTAAATATTCACAATGAAATATGAGGTAACGGTTATAGAAGACAGGATGTGCATTTTTGAAATTTAAAATAAAATAAACTGCCATCCCTTTTTTATTAAATAGAGAATGGGCAGTGGAAAACAGAAGTCCTTTTTGCATGCAGAACTTCGTTCCCTTCCATTCTTAAACTTTCTCTATCTCCAGTGTCATTGTTGTGAGATATAATCGTATCCATTGTGTGTGATTCGGTTTGTGTGGGTACCGTGAGCATCCTATTGCATCTCCAGGTATGTTCTAAATCCTTCAATATGTAATTGGGTACGGGGTGAGAAAACACCTATGAGATTATGCCAAGAGTGCAAAAATGACATCTTTGTTAAGTTGACCATTAGCTTGATTGAAAATGCTAACAAGCTAACATGGCCATAAAATAATTTCTAGGCCGACCATTGAAGTGATGCTTGTAAGATGTAACCCAAAGTTGCAAAAAAAGCCATAAAATTTTTGGAGGTGCAAGTATACTTATAAAGTTACAAAATGTGAGCAAGAATAACATCACAATTTATCCATATTATGTTGACCTTGAAAACACTTACATCAATAATAATTTAGTTGGTTTAATCATTGATGATAGTAACGGGAAAACGAAGAAAAACATATTGGTTCATTTTTTTTTGAATAAGCAAGGAAACTATTCACTACTCAATTGGAGGTGCAAAGTTAGTAGTACTATCTAAGGATGAAAGCAATTTTTTCTGGTGAATAATGACTCATTTATAAAATCAAATATCTAAAGTATCTATGCTCCTCACTGCTCACCTACAAGTTCAAAATGAGCATTACTATCGAAGGTGAACAAACAATTTTTTTCAGTGAATCACGATTCATTTATAAAAATAAAAACTAAAATATCCAAGACATATTAAACAAGCAAAACATTGTAAAACAAGACATTGTTTATCAACGGTTACATTTAACTATTATACATTACAATGAAATATAAGACTAGTAATTAAACAATTCTTCATACAATAATAATAAAGCCTTGTTCCACTAGGTGATGTTAACTACATGGATTACATGACATTATTGAGCTCGATCAAAAACCAATTCTTCAAATGATTTTTTTTACCATTTTTCTTCAATCAGTGCCACTTCAACTCTTCCCTGAATAAATTCATCATGAATCTTATCTTTCATCATATGATCACACATCCATCTCAATATCCTCATTTATCTACCCCCTACCTTTATGAGCATATATCTCTTTTAAAACCCAACATTCATTACCTAAAGTAATAACAGAGAAGGAGTAAATAATCTGAACTCCTAGAATTGATATGTATATATATAGAAGTGAGGAGCCAAAGTATTTATGTTTATATAATACAACTAATCCTTGATTGATTGCCTAATCTTGACAAATCCTTGATTTGTTTCTTGAATATATACAAAATCCCTTATCATATGATTGTAAGACTCCCCCTCAAGTTGGAGCACATATGTCTATCATGCCTAACTTGTTACAGAGATATTCCACTCGTGTCCCACCTAATACTTTCATCAAGAGTACACCTAGTTGGTCATTTGATTGCACATTTCCTGTAGAAATGAAGTTCTCCTTGATCTTGTCATGAATAAAATGATAGTCAATTTCAATGTGTTTTCTACACTCATAAAACAAGGAATTAAAAGCTATGTATAGGGTCGCTTAATTATCACATCATAACTTTGCAAGCAATGATGTAACAATGCCAACTTGTTTCATTAGTGAGAAAACCCATGTAATTTCTTGTGCTGACTAAGACATAGTTCTATATGCTTCTTCTGCACTTGATACACTGGACTTGATTCAGCCATAAAGGACACTAATCAAATGATTACACCGAAATAGTGAACAACAAACGAGTTATAGAGAAACTTAAAGGACAAATGAACTCTTAATTCTCTAAACAAAAGCAAACAATGCTTTCTACAAATAACAATAACAATATTAAGATCAACCAAATTCTTAGAATGCTTTTACAAACTCGAAAGAACCAGAAAACAGCACAAACGACAACATAGAATCAAAAACGTCAAAATCTAAAGTAAAACCAACAGAGGAGATCACAAAAAAGGATATGTATTGCTCTCTCACACCTCTCTTAATTGGAGGATGACAAATCAAATAGCATTAACAAACCGGATCAGACTCTAATACCATGTAAATTAATAACAGGGAAGAAATAAATAATTTGAATTTGTTGTAGTTGAATATTAGTAAAATGAAAATTCCCTTTTACTTTATCTGGAACCTTTTGGTCATATATAACTTCGATTGCTTTTCTCCATTTAAACCACCCAATATGAATTCTATGATTTAACATCTCCATCAGTTTCATGATATAACTTGAGAATCCATTCTCAATGAGGAATTAAACAAAATAGATCACAAATGTAGACATAATTCATGAGGGAAACTAACCTACAAGAGGCTTAGAGCCATTAAGGGTAACTAACCATTAAGTGGGGCTTGGGCTAGGAAATGAGCATAAGTATATGATCCAAGAATATAAGCACGAAAATGATGCCAATGAGTATCAAGCGTGAGTATAGTATCCATGAAAGTCAAGTGAACTCGATGTTAGCCATGGTGCATCAAGGACTAATAACCAACATTCTGTACTTAGTCATCTAAAAACATTTTCCACTTACAAACAAAAAGTTAGTATATAACAAACCTTGTAGAATATATTTATAATAGAGTGACAGCATCAAAGTTTAAAGCTTATTATGAGTAAAAATTTACTGGTTCAAAACTTGCAACCTATTTATCCAAATAACACATTTTAGTACTCATTTTAAAGCTTATTATGAGTAATATTTACTTATCAAATTTCATAGTCAACAAAGACTATTTGGCCAAATTAAAGTTTGCTCAAAGTCAACTATCCAACAACAATTTCCAGCTTCAAAAATCATATTTAGCTCAATCACTTTTGTTTAAAAAATTCCAATTTATCGAGTATATCTATATATGTGTGTTAGTACACATCCAACCATGGCCTTTTGATTAATAAAATGCATATATATCTGTATATATAAACTCACGCATGCACATACATCTAAATGGGACTAAACAGTGGTAGATTTTGCATAGGTTCTGCTCCAATAGGAACCCAATTGCAACTCAACATGCAACCTCAGTTAGCCACTTTTAAACACTCCAATTTACCAATAATCAGAGCACCCATGATGTTTCTCTTTTAAAACAAAATATTTGTTTCCGGTGCACTCAACCTAGTGATAGGAAACCAACATGCAAGAATAAATCAACATCTTATTAATAATCTAACATCAATTTCATAGGCTATTATTTTGTTTTAGCCTCTTACATCCTCAAAACTCAAATGACCAGAGACCCATTATCTAAACACAAGGTCCCCTATTTTTCAGTTCATCAATGCCAGCAACAGTAAAGATATGCAACAACACATATAACCCATATGGAAAGGAGAAAATCACCATGCATGTCTATTTACACAGTCAAACCTTAATATATATACATCAAGACTCATGATTCATTTTTCTTCTTCGGACACAGAGTGTTCATACTGAAAAAAATGCAAACTCTATTTTTTAGCTTATCGAAATCCAGAAGAGAAAATGACATGCACACAGAAAAATAGCTCAAACACTCAACCTCCATCCTTATTAAACCATAAAATCGTAGCTCAGAGGTCTTAAACAGAGGACCTAACTTCGACCCAAGAAACCCATTCCTCAAATACATACAGCTCAGTGAATTTATTACATGCAGAGCTTGATTTAGCTTGAGGAAAATTAATCTAAACATGCATTAAGCCAATTGATGAGTCTTCATAGATTAGCCTTGATTTTCTCCACTAATTAGAAACCAAAATATCTTCCCCAAATAAGAAATCCAAAGTGGGAAAAGGATTCTTAAGATCTACCTGAGTCGGAATCCAAGGTTGCATGCAAAATTCGACCACTTCTCCAGTGAGAACCTTGGCCATGCAACAACAAAGCTTTCTCAATATCTCTCTCGGCTTTGTTTCACACTACTGAGGAGGACAAGAACTAATAAAAATTTGAAGGTGGGGAGCTGTGGAGATTAAGTGTTTAGCCACTTATGTGTCATGTGTGCCATGCGTGGGTTGTGGCATGCGTAAGTTTAAGACTCATCTGAGTTTTGTTTTTCAATAAATGCAAAATGCTATAAGGTATTCCAATAAGTAACTTTTCCCTAAATTTGACCCTCAATATTAGAATAATTCTTCTGAAAATTTTTGGACAATTTACTTAATTTTCTCAAATTTCCTTAAAAATAAAATGACTTCCTAAAATAACTCTTGGTCAAAAAATTTATTCATACTTGTCCAAAATTTTATAATTGGCTTCCTAAAGCCTAAATTACAATTCATATCCCATTGGTCAATGCTAGGTCCAGATGCTGTGTAATTATTATCACTGGTTTTTGCCACCTTTTTCATATTGTGGACATTACTCTCCTCAGAAGTGGGGGGACATGACTCATGAGTATAATTTAATAATGTTTGCACATGTTCTATTGCTATGATATATGCTTCTTTTGGGTAAATTTATGATAGTTCTAGCTGTTGAGAAATTATTATCACTGGTTTTGCCACATTTTTCATGCTAAGAACATTTCTCTCCTCAAAAGTGGGGAATGTTAGTTCAATTGAACAATGTGTTGCACATGTTCTGTTGCTATGATAATATGCTGACTTGATTCTGTTTGTTATTCTGGGCTGTTTTGAAATGTGATTTGATGTCCTTTGCAATATCATCTTGGGTTTATTGAGTTTCCAACTATTATGGAACTTAAATGAGTCTTGAACATATTTTATTGAAGTATGCATCAAAACCAAACAATACCATGCATTAACCTAACCTTCTTAATACTTGGTTAGTGAATGTGAGGGTGAGTAAGCTCATTGTGAGGAATTTGGGCCTGTATTCATTCCTAAAATTGTATGATGCTCTAGGACTTGTCTCAATCCTCAATTTAAAACCACATTAGTAGTTGGACCAAATAGCAACTCCTACGCATTAAATCTTTTGCTTAACCCTTCGAGCCCTTTATTGATTCTTTATATTTCCAATTGATTAATGAACACTGCATTCATGAATGTGTCTGATTGAGATATCTAGGAAAAAAAATAAGAATTTCATGATTGTTGCATATGTATAATTAGTTAACTGGTATTGATGACTTTAGGCAATTTACTTGTGTCTTTGCTAAGAGCATACCTGTTTTATCTGCATCCTAATTTCAATGGCCAAAGATTTCAAAAACTAAAAGGATGATTTTTATGTGTGCTCAATGTTTCTAGAATTATGCAAAATTTGTAGATTCTAAATATGGTGGAAGGATAATAATACAGGTTATGTTCTAATCACATTGTCCTTAGCTGCAAGTCTCAATCTTAATAACGCCAATTCTGTATTTTGATTTTAAAAAAATTTTCTTCCAAAATTCCTATTAAGTAACAAAACAAAATGTTCTTTTTACACATTATTAGCTATTTCACGATTGTGACTATTGCTAGATTGTTCATGTATAACGAGCTTTTTACACTGTGTTTTTCATGTATAATATTTGCATTGTTCCAAAAAGCTTGGGGGCCCTCAAGGGGAAGGATTTTGCGGTATCCCCTTCATTGCTAATTGAATTGATTGTGATAGTGAATGTACTCCTCAAGTTGAAGTGAACATTCCAAAATCAATTGGTTCTTCAAATGCCCCATAGTGGCCCAAAATTTTTCTAAATCAAAAGAACAGAGGATCGGAACAAAGATGAACTTACTTGGGATTTTAGGCTGTGAAGTTCAACTTGATTAAATTGACTTTGAAGCACTTAATCTAAAACAAGAATTCCCTAGTGGCCTGACATTTCTATATCTGCTTGGTGCTGAATTGAATTTTCCTTCTATTTTTAATACCAGAGAAAACTGCAGATTGGGAAGAGAGAAGTGTAAGAATCATAATCAAAATTGAGTATCATAGAATAATAGTCCTTCCCTGTTCCATTTCCCTAAGGCAATGAGAAAATTGGAAGGGGAATTAGGCAATTGATGCCTTGTGATGGAGTATTTTGTGAGGTTGCTCTAAGAGTGTGAGAAGAAGAAAGAGAGAATCAAATTGTTGTGATAGGGGTCAATGTTACCATTCTAGTGTGTCAAGTAAGTTTGAACAAGAAGTTCGAACAAAGCATGATCTCAAGATAAATTAAATTCAATCATGAATTTAGCCCCAAAGTCTTTGAGAACATTTCTAAAATTATTAAATAAATAGTAACATTAATTCAAAAGTCTTTGCATTTTTACCATTTATTTTTCAAGTCTTTGTTAGCCAAATAAATGTGCTAAAATCGTTAATTTTTTTTTTGGACTACCATTGTAACACCTCTCTTTACTAGCTTTATAATCCATCAGAGACCTTAATGGCATCCTTGGAGTCCTTCATGTGAGCTACAATTAGTTATCTTGGTGAATTTCAAAACACCCACTTGAGTTACTATTCTTTTGAAAGCTTGAAATTTTGGCCCAACTTTGAAAATTCCCAACTAATTCTAGAAAAAATTTAAACCAAGTGGTTTAGCTCTCTAATCAAAGCTTTCTCAATCCCTTATAAGGGAAAAATATTCCTTGGACCAAAGTAATGCCCAATCAAAGCTAAAAATAGTTGAAAAAATAACTATTCATTTTTGTCCAAACTGAGGTATTTTGCTGTGGTGAACTTTTCCAACAAAAATGGAAGTTCCTCTCTAACCAAGTTGGCTGCGGCGAACTCCTCCAAAAAAGCACTTTGCCGGAGCGAACTTTTGCTGTTAAATTTTCTAATTTTCTACTGAACTTTGAGAAGTCATAACTTTGTCCACACAGCTCCAAATTCAGCAAACTAGCACTCTACAGAAAGCTCATGAAAAGATATACTTGCATACAAAATTTCATGGCAATTGGATTCCATTTGCTCAAATTATCCTATTTTTTCACTTTTTATAATTTGCATCCTCAATTTCATTTTTGCATGCATCCTCAAAATGACTTAGTGTAGGAGTTTAATTTACATTTATCCACATATGCATCAAAAAGTCACATGTATACACATCAAAATACCATATATAGCACATAAGTGCAATTTCTAACTTCATGGAGGCCATCACCACTTACTCTTGGATTTCCTTGCCTTTGATCTTTGAACTTGTGCCTATTGATTATCATTGGAAAGGGTGAGATTTCAAAGAAATCCCAATAGCAAATATTTCTAACAAGAATATCAACATGCATGATTAATTGGCTATAAACTAGTATGCCATGACATGTACAACAATATCTTACTTCTAACATATTTGCACAAGGCCAAGGCAATTAAAGCATAGCTACAACCATGCATATTCATAAGCAAGGATTTACATGTTAGTGGCTATAACCACACATAAACATGGCAATAACATATACAACAATCAAATGCAATGAGGATGTAAAAGTTAGAAGTTTTACTACGTTAAAGCTTTACTTTCCAATCTGACTTGAAATGGCTTCCTCTTGTACTTGTCACACTCCTTAATACTCTTTTACTCCTACATATAATATGGTGCTTTTGGGATCAATGTAAAGCCATTACTAGGCATTCTAACTTTAACAACTCAGAGAAACTCAAACTCATCAATTAAAGAACTTTAACTTTCTAACTTTGGCAATTGAGGTTCTAATTCTTCTAAAAGTGTGCTCTTGATCTTATTCTACACAAATTCCCATTCTAAATCCATTGGAAGCATAAAAACATTCAAAATAATCCATTTCCCCTCATAACTACAGCTGGACGAAATTCATAACAAATTGGAGGAAAATGAGGTTTTGCAATATCTCTCATCTTATACATGCACAACCTCACTCCTATACCAATTTTCTTTGATTCAATAACTTAAAACATTTATTTTCCATGCATCATTAATTCAGTCACAGCCAAGGGATGAGGGTTTATTGCCAAAAATTCATAACAAGCTTCAATCAACTCAATCAAAGCATCTACATGCAGCATAACATGCATAAAGTTGATCTAAGATGCTTGTTACTTCCAATTCTTACTATTTCTCATTTTCTCTTGCTAGACCTTCCAAGAACCCTTCTTGAAACTCATCATACATAACCTTAGAGAGAAAACTAAACCGATAGAAAGGAAGAACTAGGTTCTTAGATAAGTTTCTATGGAAGAAATCAAGCCAAAACACTAACTCACCTTGAATTTTGCTTGATTTTCTTCTTCCTCTTGCTTGTTCTTCACTTTCAGCAGCTCCTCTTTTCTCTCTTGGCTGGAGCACGAAATTATGGACAGAAATGAGACCTTGGAAGACTTTAATAAAATCTACACAGGTTGTTGAATGAGTTGCAAACCATTTTCTATTAATAAAATAACTTCATACTGATAAAACTACTACCTTTTTGAAATATCTTTTATTGTCATTCCATCTTCAAGCAAGAAGACCACAAGTGGCAGCTTCATATCCTCACAATCTCCTTTTTCAAAAAGCAACTTGCTTTATCTGATTGTTTTTTGCCGGAAATGCTTTTCGGGAATTTTCTGATCACTTGACCAGTTTAATGTCACTAAAGATTCCCAAAATTCAACTGATCACTTCATGATTTTTCTCATCTCAAATAGCCTTCAAATATGCTCTAAATGAATTTTCCCACAAAAACCCTAATTTGGGGATTTTTAGCATTTCGTACTGTCGTTCCTACAAACTATTGCTAACTTAAGGCTGAAATCAATTTCATAAAATAGAACATTTTCCAAGCTATTTTTCATGATTTTAAAATACATTTTTGAGGTCTCTAGGTATTTTAAATAATTACATTTGGCTATTAATATGAAAATCAACCAAATATTAAATGACCTTAAAAATTCCCGTAAGGGTTATTTTAGTCATTCTAACTTTAACTAGACCTCAATTCATTATCGGTGAATTTTTCTCCACATTTCTGGACCTGGGACCATTTTCTAATATTTTGGAGATATTTTTCTCAAAATGACCATTTTATCCCTGACTTTTTCAAAAATGACCAATTTGCCCTTACATTTTTGAAATTTTACAAAATGGCATATCTGGACTTTCTTCCATAACTTTTCACTCTCTGGACAGTTTAGCGTTAATTCTGTTACAGAAAAATGACGATATTTCAACCATGAAGTTTACATTTAAGTTTATTCTAATTTATTATGATTAGAAATTTAATTCATAATGTTAAGGAGAAGAATATGACTCCTTTTGTGATAATTCAACCTTAATGCTTTTCATTTTTAATTCAATTTTTTTGGAAAATATCCAATTTTATTTTCTAAATCACATTTCAAGCAAAACAAAGAATAATTTAATTAATTAAAATAGCCAAAATATAAACAAATTAATTTCAAAAATGACAAAAAAATTTTAGTCACATTTTTTTAAATATACACTTATTATTAGGGGTAAGTAAAAGAGAGAACTAATGGTAAGAACAAGAATAAAACTTAACGTTGAGATAACCCCAACAAGAATCTTATAAAAATGATAAAATTTAACCTCAGTGAGCTTCAATTCATGAAATCAAGTTTTTCAAGTCACAAATTTTGGTGACATTCCAATCCAACCAATGTTTGATCTCAGAGATTCGGTCCATTGATCATGTCTTCGGCAGGCCAGATCTAGCTCTGATACCAAGATGGTACAAAGTGGCGTGAAAAAGAGGGGGAGAGAGAGAGAACTGAAAATGAATTCTATAATCCACACTTTTCCAGAGTACACACACATATGGGTCTTTATATCTTATATATTTTGTTACAGTCATGACTATTCTGTATATAAAGGTCCACTTAAAAGGTAACTCCACTCATTATTATTGCCGCATATAGACCATAAATCACAATAAATAGTGACAAAAATCAATAAACATTCACACGAGAAAAACCCTAAAATCAAAACAAACAAACACCACAATCGTGTAACAATTATAATATATATAAAGAAAATATAAAAATTGATGTCACCTCAAGAATAAGGAGGAAACTACAAACCCCCACTATAGAATTCAATAGCAAACAAAAGAAATGACAATAAACAATCACCAAAAAACCACAACATATATTAAGCAACAAGTGCGTAATCACAAAAATCCTAAAAATATGGATTAAAGACACCCAAACATTCAAACAAAATTGAATAAGCAAAAGAAAAATCACAAAAAAAACAAACAAATATATCTAGTAACACACAATCTAGAAATATCAAACACAAAATGAATACAAACTAAAACAAGGAGGCAAGTACAAGACCCCTCCAAATTATAGAACTCCATAATGATCAAAAGTAATAACAAATACAATCACAAAAATATGGAAACAACCACAAGAGGCAATCATTTAATATGACCCTTTGAGGGTATCCAAACGATTAACCAACATTAAAAAAAAGAGCAACCAAACCAAATGAACATATAGATCTACTAACAAACACACTCTAGAAAGAACAAAGACAAAATGAATACAACATAAAACAAGGAGGCAAGTACAAACCCCCTCCCTATCATAGATCAACATAGTAAACCAAAGTAACCACAATATACAATCACAAAAATATGGAAACAACTACAAGAGGCAATCATAAAATATGATCCAAACATTTAACCAACATTCAGTAACAGAACAACCAAACTGAACAAATAGATATATATATATATATAGTAACAAACACAATCTAGAAATAACAAACACAAAATGAATACAACCTAAAACAAGGAGGCAAGTACAAACCCCTCCCCATCATAGAACTCCATAGTAAACAAACGTATTCACAATATATAATCACAAAAATATGGAAACAACCACAAGAGCCAATTATAAAATATGGCCCTTTGAGAGAATTTAAACATTTAACAAACTTTAAACAAAGAACAACCAAACCAAACAAACAAATATATCCAATAACAAACACAAGCTAGAAATAACAAACACAAAATGGATACAACTTAAAACAAGGAGGCTAGTACAAACCAACTTCCTATCATAGAACTCCAAACTAAACAAAAGTAATCACAATATACAATGACAAACATATGAAAATAACCACAAGAGCCAATCATAAAATATGGCCCTTTGAGGGTATCCAAACAATTAACCAACATTAAATAAAAGAACAACCAAACTGAACCAATAGATATATCTACTAACAAATACAATCTATAAATATCAAAAACAAAATAAATACAAACTAAAACAAGGAGGCAAGTACAAACCCCCTCCAAATCATAAAACTCCATAATAATCAAAAGTAATAACCATATACAATCACAAAAATATGTAAACAACCACAAGAAGCAACAATTTAATGTGCCCTTTGAGGGTATCAAAAAATTAACCAACATCAAACAAAAGAGCAACCAAACCGAATTAACAAACCAAATTTGTGTGTATATATATATCTGTAAACAAACACAATCTAGAAATAATAGAGACAAAATAAATACAACCTAAAACAGGGAGGCAAGTACAAACCCCCTCCCCATCATAGAACAACATAGTAAACCAAAGAAATCACAATATACAATCACAAAAATATGGAAACAACTACAAGAGGCAATCATAAAATATGATCCAAACATTTAACCAACATTCAATAACAAAACAACCAAACTGAACAAAAAGATATATTTAGTAACAAACACAATCTGAAAATAACAAATACAAAATGAATACAACCTAAAATAAGGAGGCTAGTACAAACCCCTTCCTATCATAGAACTCCATGTTGAGATAATGTTTTGATAATGACAAATATGTTTTTGAAATTGTGATTGAATTGGTTGTTTTTAGAAAAGATTAAGTAAATTTCGAGTTTCAGTGAAATGTTTGAGAGAACTCGAGTTTCATGTGTTAGAACTCGAGTTACTAAGTTTAAAATCGTTTTAAAAATCTCAAACTTTCAAGAGAACTCAAGTTTTGATTCAAGTTCTGTCAAAACTCGAGTTCTGGATGATAAAACTTGAGTCTCGGGTGTTGAAAAAGCTTTAGAAATACAAAACTCTCTTTAGAACTTGAGTTTGAATAAAAGTTTTAGTATAACTCGAGTTTCATGCTTTAAAACTCGAGTCTCGGGCGTTGGAAAAGTTTTAGAAATGCAAAACTCTTTACAGAACTCGAGTTGAAGTAAAAGTTCTGGAAGAACTCGAGTTTCGTGTTTTAAAACTCGAGTTTCGAATGTT
>QFDD01001363.1:0-32220 GCA_006871305.1 Vachellia collinsii
CAAAACCAATAATTTGAAATTACGTAAACTACAACTAAAATTTGGTAAAATTGTAAAAGAAAAAACCAAAAATTATATTAACCCAATAAATATATTATCAAAACTCAGACTTAAGGTATTAATTTTCAATCAATTCTAATCACAAAAATAATTTTTGATGCCTAAGCCTCCGGCAAAGATGTCAAAAATTGATGGAATCAATTCCATTGCTCATCCAAGGAATGAACAATACGATGCTCTATCTCTATAGTCAAATTTGTATTGTTCAGATACAATTTCAATGAGTCAAATTTAAAATTTTTAACTGGTAATTTTTAAATAAAAAATAACTTTCATGTTATTTAGGGTTAGGGAAAATGTAGGGAATTTGATTAATTAGGAGCAATTTATGATTCTCAAAATTTGTATGCTGTGATATTCGTTCCTTATAAATAACTATAATTTTAAACATGTATCCTCTCTAATAAATATTATAAAGAAATAACAAAAGTACTGTTGTTGAAAATGTGATCATGGAGCTGCGTCTATAAATAGCGGGTTATTGATGGATGTCCTTAGCATGGGAGTGATGATGATAATGAAGATGAAGACGGAGACGAAGACATATGGTTGTGTTATTGCAATAGCACTCATCTTCCTCGCCATCTTCTGCAACCTCGCTTCTGCAGATTTCAAACTCGGTACCTCTTCCTTCGTTTTCATCCATCTAAGCCTTTCACTCTCAGGAGCTATACATACAAATATTTGATTTAATTGATTAATTAATTTATATTTATATATATTGAGCACCACGCAGGACGGAAACTTTCGCAGAACTCGTACCAACCTTCACGTCCATGCTACAGCTACGGCCCCTGCCCTCCATGAAACAGCTACGGCGGCTGCAAAAGCTCAAAACCATAGATATGACGGTTTTGCTGTAATTCCTCTGTATGAATCTACATATGTACGTACGTACGTCTCCTTAGCTTATGGTTTTCACTTTCCGGCAATAAGGTAGTTCAGTGCCTCCGAGAACTTACTCGGCTAGATTCGAGTATTCTAATTGGGGGTAATTTCATTCTACCACGGTTGTCCCAACCTTTTAGTTAATGTTCTCAATGGATATATTCCTTGCTCATTAAATTAAGTACTTTTTTTTTAATTATTTTTTACAATAAATTTGGGATCTCTAATATGGGAAAAGCAATAGGTACTTTTTACTTTCATGACATGTATTTTTCTATTAGACATAATCGTGTTTAAAACACTATCCGACAATAAATATGAACAATGAAAATTTGAATTTTGGTTTGAAGGCGAACAATTAAGTAAGGCTAAATATGAAAAATAAAATTATATATTTTGCTACAAATTTAATATGCAATGTTTGGATCAAAACCATGATCAGTAGTCGTCAACGATGGAAATTAAAATAAGTTCTAATCCTGCAGAAAAAATAATTATTGAGCACATACATAAGGAAAACAGGAGGTTTTAAATTAATTAGACGAAACATCAAGAACGCATGCATTGAAAAACACGGTCACACAGTCATTTTAAACAAAGATATTTCCAAGACTCAGTTATGTTAAAAAAGGAATATTAACCAGAAATTGCATTATCAGAACTAGCCTCGTCTTGAATTGAGATCCTTATTTTCTTATATATTTGATAAGGTTTCTAAAGGTCAACTCTATTTGATCAATATTTAAGATGAATTTAAACGATAATTTTGTTTAATGAACCATAGAAAATTCAAAATGAAGAAGGAGAAATTAATAATCAACGTCAAATTTTCATTGGTTCGCGCTGTGCAAACCTTAATCCACCTCAATTTGAGCCCTAAGGCTCCTCCTCTCTGGTCTAGAATGCCTCAAGTGGGAAAAAACCTTAGCTTATATGAAAGACATAAACTCTCAAAATCATGTAACTATGGACAATGCTGTATATGACACCAGAAAGTCTAACGTGTTCCTTTATTTTTTTAAGCCAAAGAAATATCTCAGAAATATCACTAAGCATATAAGCATATAAAGGATGTCATCACTCAATCTCAATCACATATTGGCCAAGCCAGGCGTTAAATGCTAAGGAGAATACTGTAATTTACTCACCTCGTCTGTCAATCAATTGACCAAGTCAAGTAGTAACAGATAAGGAACTGCCTCATCGCTAATTAATAGATATCTGTGAACACTCAAAATCAACTAAGAACTAAGAGATAAAACTCTTACATACTTATTTTAAATTATATGAAATCACTTAAAAAAAAAGTTAATCAAATCATCCTAAAAGAGCCAAATTGAAAACAACACATGCTTTAAAATCTACAACCAACAGTCATTGACTAAAGCCCATGATCATGTCGGTGAGAAATTGGCCTCTGTCGATGGCCATCAGAATTGATGGGCAGAGGAAACCAATTTCCACAAACGTACTATTAGTTAGCAGGAAGTGAATGCTTTGCTTTAGTTGATAAAAAAAAAAAAGAATGCTTTGCTTTCAATGATTGCATTATATGCAATTCTTAACATAAAAGTTAACTAATTTTTATGAGAAATAAAAAAATTAAATAAATTATTTAATTTTAACATATATTTTAAAACACTTACATTTATAATTAGATTATCTATCATTTTATAAGTTAGACAAATTAGTTTAGAGATGAATGATAGATATACTGGTTAATTAGCTTACCAATCTTCTAAGAAAATTAATTGTATCTTGTATTAAGGATCGTAGGTGCTAAAATGATGCCTCCGATCCTAATAATAAATGACCTAGACAAGGATTTTTACTTTAAATCAAAATATAATACTTCAATTCACTCTCCCTAAAATCTATAATTTTTCTCTAAAGTATCCTATTGACTATCATGCATAACACATAATAAAGAGGTTTCCATCTAGGAATTGTTACAATGCATAAATTAGAAATGGTATTTTAGGAAAATCAACACACATTTGATACAAATAACCAAATCTACTACTTTTTAAATATTAATAAATTAGTTATCTAATTTTTGTAATTAAAAACAAAATAGAGAGAGAGAGTGTTGGATAGCCCGTAGCCATATAGCCAACTGCCATCATGAGTTGCTTGGGGTGTATATCGCTACCTTACTAGAGCATGTTTGGCAAATGCTGGAGAATCAATTTTGGCTCTTAAAATCATGGTTTTGCAAATACTTTGCCAAACATGCCAAAATATTGTAAAATCAATTTTGGACCAAAAACCATGGTTATGTGTGAGTCACACAAACATCTTCAGATTTTTTAAAAAATAGTTTTTAACCCTGAAAACTATGGTTTTTCAAAAACCTATTCTTTCTAACCTTTTCAGAAACTATTCTCTAAAATAACTTTTACGTAAATCAAGATAAAAGTTATTCTTAAAAAGCTAATTCAAACATACCCTGGATTGTGTTTGGCAACCACTTCTAAAAAGCACTTTCATACAAGTTGAGACAAAACTCTCTCACATACTTACCTTGTATTATGTGAAATCACTTTTCAAAAGCTGTTCCCAAATGTAATGCCTCAAAACCATGGTTATGAATCATGACCCATAACTGCTTTCAAGGTTTTGTTGTAATTCTGGTTTATCTTATGTATTTGTCCATCACTTCTACAGTTTTACTTGTATTGTTCCAAATGTATAAATTACTACTACTCCTTGCTTATTAAATTCTTTTATTTTTTTTATTTTCTCGAAGAGATTTAGGATTTATAATGGGAAAGATCAACCATTAATTAGCTAAGGATAAATATGAAAAATAAAATTACTTGCTGCTACATATTTAGGGTACAATGTTTGGATCAAGATCATGAGTTACTGACGGAAATTAGAATAAATTAAGAGCATGTTTTGGCTTCTCATTGATAAGTGTTTTTAGAGGTCAAAACCTTGGTTTGGTTGTTTTGTTGCCAAACATGCACTTTTTTTTTTTGAAAAAGTGCCCGTGGGAACAAAATCATGGTTTTAGTTATATTTGAAAAGTGATTTAATCCACTTATAATAAAACATAAATATCTATAAAACAATTATTTCAGTAAGGCCTTCTCTTTTGTTTTGGTTTACAATCTTTTATACATACATTAATATGTGAAATTAATTTTGAAATATAGAACCTAAGTTCTAAAAAAAAATGGAATGGGTATCTCTGTGGATCTACGATATGAGCATTTAAGTTATTGACATATACTAGTGTTTTTAAAACAGATAAATATAATTGTATAAAATTATTTATTATAAAATTTGTTCACATTTTATTATGAAATTATATTTTGAGATTACATATGTATCAATGGTACACTTTAAAAAAAATTCAATTTCATTTTAGTACTAAAATGAACAAAAATAATTTAATACATTATTTTATGCCCTTTTTTATTATTTTATATTCTGAAAGCTATACTGATAACAACAGTCTAAACATACTAATTTTTTTCACAATTTATATTTTTTTAAAATCTATTTTATTTTTAAAAGCTATTTCATATAAATCGAGACAAAAACTATGTTTTAGAAACTTTGCCAAACATGCTCCTGGAACCTGGCAAACTCATTGAGCACGTAGTAAGCAGAATTTATATTGATAGCTAAACAGAAGATTTTAATTGGATGGGAAAAAATGAGCGTAGGGTTATACTGCAAATTTAAAACCTCATACAAAAAATCCTTGTAGTTTGCAGCGAGCTAAGCTAAGGATTTCGTGAAAATTCATCACACACACACACACACACATACAGGTGCAAACAACAAAAGCTCTGGTTTTTGCATGGAAAATCATGATCCTGGGGCCACTTTAGAAGCTTTAAACGGAACGGATGCGTGTGAAAACGAGAACCAATCCTTAGAGGGAAAAGAACACATGAGCATGTGTGGCCATACAGGAGCCTGAAGCCAGTTAAATGATAAATATTTTGTCGGTTTTTTAAAAGATAGAAACAAAAAAGAATAAGTAAAAAGATTTATAAATTGAAACAATCATACAGGTCCAAATTGGAAAACAAATATATACAAAAACCAGCATTATTGATACAATGCTTTGAACATTAGAGTCTGTACTTCACATGCCAGTCTTATGTATAATCTAATTAACTAATAATTATAACTGCTTTACACCGAAAAGATAAACCTATTGGCAGATCTATTTGAAGGAACTCTTATACCATTAATGGTCGTTCAAGTTACGGAGCTTGTGGACGGCATCTTCATCACTCTCTCAATAAACCACTGTCCTGCTGACATAAAGTCACTCTGAGATTTTGGGAATACTAGTCAAACATCTCTCAAGAGGTTATGAACCACGTAAGTCTGGATTGAAAACTGGCTTCATTTGAACGGTGGTTTCCTCATCATATTAAACGGCCCATAAAAATCCGATTCAGATATATGATAGAGAATTATGCTGATGAATATGCTAACTCTCTTCACATACCTCTACTTTCTCAGAAGATCTTCCATTTCAAAAGAGAAAGTATAGTTCAACTCAAAGTGAAAGCTAACTCGAAGGTAGATGAAGGTGTTCTCAGCGGTGGAATCTCCTCTTTGCAAGTTGCTATCAACCATATATATATTTGGAGATGTGTGATAAAAAATCAATATTTCGATCTTGAAGAAGAAGTAAGTTACAGTGTCCTTGTAACTTTGAGATCTAGAATTTCAACCCACCAATTCCAAATAGCTATTTTGGCAAGCCTCTACAATTTGCTAAGATGACGATGAAAGTAAGGGACTTGGTGGAAGATAATGGATGTACTTCTATCATGGTCGAAAGCATGCTAGTTTACTGGCCACAAAACCCCATGCATGAACTCGGGGTCTCTTCCCATGGCTTCCAGTATTTCATGGGAAGCACACATCTCAAAGTTGAAAATACCTTCTTCTGTTCCGGCGTTAGCCGATAACTTCCATGTCAGTGTATTGGCAGGGCCCAGGAGAATTGCTGCTGGCCTTCCCCAGCCGAAGTTGATCTCATAAGAGTTGATTCTATGGTAGCTGCTATTTGTCATAAACTTCCCATCACATGTTGCACGCTCTTCTTGCATCGTTGGATTTCGTACCCAGGCTTAAAAAATCTCTCGTGATCTTCTCTTCCGTGTACGAGAAGATCAACTTGTTCATCGCCAAAGCAAACTTCCCATGTCCATTATCTCCCACCAAGTCCTTCACTCTCATCGTCACGTTAGCAAATTGTAATGTGTTGCCAAAATATTTATCCGGAATTGGTGGGTCTGAAATCCTAGATTTGACAGTTGCAAGGACACCATGATGGACTTCCTCTTCTAGATCAAGATATTGATTTGAGGACACCCGCTCTTTCTTCAAGTTAGCTTTCGCTTTTAGTTGAACTATTTTTCATCTTTCAAAATGGAAGATCCTCTTCAAAAGTGGAGGCATGTGAAGAGATTTAGCATATTCACCTGTGTAATTCTCTATCATATATGTGAATGGGATTTTTATGGGCCGTTTAATATCATGAGGAAACCACCGTTCAAATGAAGCAAGTTTCCAATCCAAACTTACCTGGTTCATGCCCTTTCGAGAGATGTTTGCTCCAGTAGTATTCCAAAAATCCCAGAGTGGCTTCATGTCAGCAAGGTGGTGGTTTATCGAGAGAGCGATGAAGATGCCATCCACAAGGTCCGACATTTGAACGTCCAGTAATGGTCTATGAGTTCCTTCAAAGTTCCTCGATTTGGCAAGTTGGAAGAAGGACTTGACAATCGGAGGAACATAAGTGGGGTTAAGAATGTCAGCCATTGTAGTGTTCTCTGCGATGGCATGAACAAAGCTTGCTCCAGCGTTGTTGCAATTGATGAAGACGGAAGAGGTGCCTTCATCGTCGTGGGGGACAATAGCAAGATGGCCGATGAGGGGCATGAAGAAGTCGAGGGTGCCAGAAAGCGAGTCCTTAAGATGCTGGGTCACTTTATTCATGTGTATTGGTGATCATGATGATGTAGTGGGTTTGTGGAAAAGAAGGCCCTTTTGAGCATGCACAAGAAGGGGTAGACGAAGATCCTGGGGGTTGAGCTCAATTTGCTGAGGTGAATGACTTTTATCAAGGAGCCGTCGTCCTTGACCGTAGAAGTGGCGGAGATCACTTGGATTGCTGCGATGGTATAGGGCTGTGGTTGGTAGGGCTGTAGTTGCGATGTTATGATTCTCAACAAGTGCTATCATGTCACTTATATACCATACAGAAGATCGAAATGAATCACTGGCAACACTATGTGACATATGAATCATACATGAGGGCTTGTGTTGTGTCCCTACCTACCAAGAAAACTTAGTGGAAGGTGCCCAATGTTCAGTTCTTTCACATGTGGTGATCAGAATTCAGAAACAAATATGAATCGGCATTTTCCAAAATAAGGTACAACACAAATCAAGTCCTGGCATAGATAAAGCCAAGCCATGCTTCCCCCAAACTTCTTTTCTAATCCAACTTCTTTCCTCAATTATTCAAAACCCGTGACAAAACAAAATGAATGAGCTCACATTTTTCAGCTTTGAATTTCCGTGAAGCTCACCCTTGCGCGTGATCAAGGCCTGCGAGAACATTTGGCCACATAAACAGACCTCGTCGCACACGGTAATAATTGAATATCATGTGAAGAACCTTTTCATTCTCACCCCATCATCGTTATCATTGTAACTTTTCTTCTTTTTGGACCAAAAATCTACTGAAAGTGATGAAATAAACATCATTGTGACAAGAGATACATGCAGGCACACATGTATATTGGTATTGAATATAAATTTTTTTTATGTCGTTTGCGTATTTTTGCTAATTAAATTAGGATCCAACAGAGAGAGCCTACCACTCAAGTAGATTCCACAAATTTAAATGGGATACACCATTTGCATGAATTCCATGCATTTTGTATCAATCATGTTAACCACCAATGAATTGATGTTTGATTGAAAGATACCAATAGTGTGAGAGTATTGTCCTTTTTTGAGATATTTTTTGGGGCGGGGGTGTTCTAGGGAAGAAGGGTAGAGGCCTCCTCTCCTTTTATGGTGGAAAGTATGGCGCTAAAGGAAGATTTGGTAAATAGAAATAGGTTGTCCAGGTCGCATGCGGTGATTAAAATGGATTGTGAAGTTTTATTTCATTATGATACGCACAGAAGCATCCATCTTCTGATTGTGAATGGGGTGAACTGCTACAGGATATTCTTGTCGTTTTCACTTGTACGTATCACGGCAAGGTAACAAAGCTGCTGAATGTTTGGAAGCAGATGCAGCAAGGAAGATGTATCAGAATGAACGGCCAGTCTTTGTCCCATCTTTTTTAAGCAACGTTTTCGCCCGTGACTCTTATAGGTGCAGGGAATCCGAGACTGGGATACAAACACAATCCAGTAAGGAAGGGAATGGCTAGGTAACGTGTATTGATTACCCTTACTCGTAATCAAGGCCTCCAATAATATTTGGCCATAGAAGCAGACCTCGTGGTGATGGCATCCAATAATAAAGAACTATCAAGTGCAAATCAAGGTTCTGCTCACAATCACGGCGACCAAAACTCAGAATAATAAAATCACAAGAGTTTATTTCTTTCCAAGGTTATCAAATCGGACACAAATACTGAGTCGGAAACCTATTTTTGGAATCGTGAATTAAAACATATCATCGTAATATTCATAATCATTTATTAAGAATGACATAAATGCATTTTTTCACATAAGAGACATGGAGTCAAAATTTATCTTTCATAAATCCATAAAAAATATGATTTGAAGAGTAAAAATAAATCCTCCTTTGTTTCTATTTATAATGTAGAAAGAGAAGATTTTATTTGATTATATTTATAAATCACATCATTAAATTTTTCACGTGAATATACAATTTTACTCTTCATTTATTACGTTGTGTATCGTCTGCTCTTCTGAACCGTAAGCTCTTTCAACATGAGCCTGTGACGGCTCAACAACTTGTTAATGATGTTGAAGGTTTTAGAGCATACCTGAAGATGGAGACCAGTTTCTCTTGGAACCCACACGAACCAGTTCACAAGATGGAATACGGGTTATTTTACACAGCAAATATGAATGAAGAGTTTGTGAAAGTAGGAATTTTAGTAGTTTCTCCATATGCGTAAGGCCTCTTCTTTTCTACAAACCATTCTCTATAGATAGAGAATTAAAAAAATGCAAAACGGTTTTGCACATCTTTACGCATGAAAACTGTTCCCACCTTTTTATTTAAATTTAAAATTTAAATAATATGGGGATTCTTACACTTTACAACCCCATATTTCTGATTATTATATTTTTGCCCCACATCAATGGATTGGGCCTAATCCACCATGGGTGGATTGACCCATTTTCCAATATCTCCCACTCACACTTGGTGGATTAGTTATTGTAGATCTAAATGCTTACTCTTCATCTCTTCATACTAGGTGTTTTGCTGTGACCACATGGGCACGGCGTCACATAGGTGCTTGTACTAGAATTCCTCCTTTTCAGGACCAGCACAAAGCAACCTTATTTTGTGTAGCATAAATTTACAATATTGCCTCAAATACTCTAGATTTACCAATATACACTTTCATATGGCAAGTCTAATCCCTCTCGAGTCAGTATAAAACTCAGACTGCTCTTCTCATATGCATGGTGTCCACACTTATGTAATCACTAAAGTGAATAACATAAGGGACATGTCTCAAACACTAGCATATGTGTGCATATTTCAGGTAATCTTCCTTTCACCCATGTATCACTTTGACATACATCAATCGCTTTCTTAACATAATACTTTAGGTCGTATTCATAGTGACCAAAAAGGACATATGTTAAGGTAGCAAGCTTTAATGTATACCTCCATGATCATGTCAAAGTCAAAGGACATTCGATAAGGGTTAATCCCTTTTTGAGACTCACCCAGCAATGAAGCAGTGATTTATTCACTTACTTCTTATTTGCGGTACTTATAGCACATGCGGTATGAATCACATGCTACGGTGTTACTTTTATATTATAAGAGCGTACGTCATTTTAATTTTCTTTACTAACACCGTACAAATTTTAGTTTAGGTACTTTCAATATCTAAACCCAAATTCTCCACCTCTACCTCCGACGTCAGTATTGGAGAATTCGTTATCTGGCAACAGGCGTCATGGAAGCGGGCATCCATGACTCGATCCAATATTTGTTTACTTATATTATATGGATCTCATCTCGATATGCTACACTTTTATTGAGGCAACATAATTTGTGTCTCTTGCTAACCATGTTGACTTTTCAACCATAAACACAAAAGTCTCATCTTTGCACACTATTTCTTAGTGTCAAAGGCGGTTGTTCGTGTGAGAGAACTAACCTCAACTGCCTATACGACATACTAGACATTGCATACATACAAAATCATAATGAGTAATAAAAAAAACGTTTTCATTGATTACAAATATAAACATTTTACAATGTTTCTCGAATATTACATTTTACTCATCCCAATAGCTTTCACATGCTTATCAAATATTTCCTTAGCTATGGGTTTGGTCAAGGGATCAGCGACCATGTTTTTGGTCGAAATGTGTTGTACAGTAACAACTTTCTTTACTATATAATCTCTTACAAAATTGTACTTGATATCTATGTGTTTGGTTTTGCTATGGTACTTGGGATCTTTCATATAGGCTATAGCTGCAGTGTTATCACAGTGCACTAACATCGGATTGGTACTTTCATTCCCAAATCCAAGGTGTTCTATAAATCTCTTTAGCCATATAGCCTCTTGTACTGCTGCAGTGCATGCCACAAATTCAGCTTCCATAGAATGTAAGGCAACACACGTTGGCTTCTTGCTACTCCAACATACGACACCATTATTCAGCAAAAAGGTATAGCTAGAGGTTGATCTTCGCTCATCTCCATCTCCCCCTAGGTCAGCATCGGAGTATCTAACTAAGCGTAGATAATTTCCTTTGTAACATAGGGCGTAATCAGATGTGCCCTTCAAGTACCTCAATATCCTCTTCACTGCTTTCCAATGGCATTCTCCTGGGTTGGATTGGAATCTACTCACCAATCCTACTGCAAAACATATATCTGGCCTTGTACACAATATTGCATACATCAGACTTCCAACAACGCTAGCATAGGGGAGTCTTTCCATTCTTTTCTTGTCCTTTTCAGTTTTGGGACACATATATGAACTCAAGGTCACTCCGGAAGCTACTGGGGTATCCATGGGATTACAGTCCTTCATATTGAATCGTTCAAGAATTTTATTAATATAGTTCTCCTGTGAAAGAGAGATAATTTTTTCAGAACGATTCCTTCGAATTTTAACCCTAAGTATGTATTCTGCTTCACCCATGTCTTTCATCTCAAAGTTTGATGAAAGCCATTCTTTCACAGTTATAAGCGAATTCAGACTCCAGCCAATAGTATGTCATCTACATATAAGGATAATATCACAAAATTACCCTCAAGTTGTTTAATGTAGACACAGTGGTCTTCCTCGATCATCTGGAAATCATATGAGGTTATCGCTTTGTGAAACCTTAAGTACCACTGTCTGGATGATTGTTTCAGCCCATAAATGGACATTTTAAGTTTACAAACTTTGTTTTCATTCCCTTTTATTATGAAACCTATTGGTTGTTCCATATAGATCTCTTCATCTAAGTCACCGTTTAGAAATGCAGTTTTTACATCCATTTGATGTAATTCCAAATCTAAACTGTTCACTATTGCTAGAATAAGTTTTATTGAATTGAAGTGCACAACAGGTGAGAAAGTATCCTCATAGTCTATACCTTCCTGTTGTGTATACCCCTTAGCTACTAACCGAGCCTTATATTTATCAATTGATCCATCTGCCTTTTTTTTTTAATTTTGAGAACCCACTTGTTCCCAATGGCTTTTCATCCTTTTGGCAGATCAACCAATTCCCAAAATTTATTCTTTTTCATTGAGTCCACTTCTTCTTCCATTGCTTTCTTCCATTCATCCTTAGCAGGGCTAGACAAGGCTATCTGCACAGAACGAGGCTCATCATCCTTATCTGGAGTAACAATAAGTGCTTCTCCTTCTATTTGGAAACGCCTTTTAGGAACACTTTCCCTGTCACTTCTCCTTAACGAAGTTTCTTTTCTTTGTCCATCCTTCTTTTTATGTATTTATTTTGATGTTTCAGCGCTCCCACTCAAATCAATGTATTGAGATGGTTGAGGATCATTATTCTGTTATGTACTCCCACGTTCTTGTGTCTCATAAAAAGATACATCACAGTCTATATCTCCCTGCTAGGGTACTCATTTTCAATAAACGTTACATCTCTAGATTCAATTTCAGTTACAGCACCATCTTCGTCTTCGCCTATGAAAACATATCCTTTAGATTGTTCAGAGTATCTAATAAAGATACATTTCTTTCCTCTAGGGCCCAACTTTCCATGTTTATGAGAATCATCATGAACATACGCAGCCGACCCCCATGGTCTAAGGACGTTTAAATCGGGCTTACGTTTTGTCCACAACTCATAGGGCGTGGTCGCGACTGATTTTGAAGGCACACGATTAAGTATGAAAGAAGATGTTAATAAAGCATCACCCCAATATAAAATTGGAAGTTTAGCTTTTGCCATCATAGACCTCACCATATCTAAAAGTGTCCTATTTCGTCTTTCTGCAACTCCGTTCTGTTGCGGAGTGCCATGGATAGTTAATTGCCTAATTATCCCTTTTTCTTCACAGAGCTTTTTAAATTGATCGGATAAATATTCACGACCTCGGTCAGTCCGTAAAGTTTTAATTTTGTTGTCTATTTGATTTTTAACTTCATTTATATATCGTCTAAAGCAGTCAAAAGCCTCAGACTTATGTGAAATCAAATAGACATGACCATATCGTGAATAATCATCAATGAAAGTAATAAAATATGAAGCTTAATGTCTTGCTCTCACACTCATAGGACCGCATATATCCGAATGGATTAATTGTAATGGTTTCTCAGCTCTAGTTCCCTTGCCAAATGGTTTTCTAGTTATTTTACCAGCGAGACAACTCTCGCACAAGGACATATCCATGTTGGATATTTGACCTAGTAAACCATCTTTGGCTAATTAATCATTCTATTTTGATTTATGTGCCCTAGTCTAGCATGCCAAGTATTCATGTCAACATTCATATTAGAGGAAGAAACAATATAACAATCGTGTGCATTAAAGTCACAATTAATATCCATAATAAAGAACTTCCTAAACAGAAAAGCTGAACCATAAATAGTTTGGTTGTCCAAAATGTCTGCAACCTTGCCATGAAATTTTACATCATACCCAAATTCTAATAAATATAAAACAAAAATTAAATTCCGTTAGATGTCGGGTGTATGAAGTACATCATGTATGATAAAGGTTTTTCCACTCCACAAAGATAACTTGCAAGTTCCAATGCCTTTGACCTCGATCTTTGCGTTGTTTCCCACGTAAAACCACTTGCTTTGATACGGCAACCGACGGTATTCTACATAAGACTCCCTATCCCTTGCTACATGGTCTGTTGAGCCTGAGTCTAGAATCCAAGAAGAACAAACAGGTTCAGTAAGAAAACTAGTGCTTAAAACATATGAAACATGTGAATTCACATAATTCACTAATACCTGTTCATGGTCCTTTCGCTCGGTACAATCTCATGCGAAATGACCCATCTTCTGGCAAGCATAACATTTGACCTTATTTAGGTCAACTTTCTTCTTGCCTTCTGCTTTACCTTTCTTCTAAAATTGCATCTTGCCTTTTTTGAACTTTCGGCTGTCCTTCCTTCCCTTTTTATAAAATTTCTTGCCCTTTTTGTAAGTAGGCTTTGTATTGGAAGGACCAGCACCTTCAGTCAAAAGGGTATGTCCAGATGCCTTTTATGCCTCCAAGTGTTCATTTTCAAGCTCCAAGTGTTTAGCCACATCAGCAAAAGTAGCAATGCTATCATTATAGGTAAGATTCACTTTCATATGTTCCCAGCTGGAAGGAAGTGATCTTATCACAGCTTGGACTTGCTATTCATCAGACAAAGTGTGTCCAACTTCTTTCAGTTCTCTAATCATGCTAGCCATATCTCTCAAGTGTTGTTTCATGGACGTGTTGGGTCTAAGCTTATATGTATCGAACTGAATTGTCAACCTTCTCAGCTTAGTGGTGGATGTGCCACCGTACCTTTCTTTCAACGTGACCCATATGGCTTGAGAATTCTTGTGCTTTTCATATTCACACATGAGATCATCTGCCATAGTGCTTAGTAGTGTGATCCTTGCAATGTTGTTCCTTTTCTTCCAGGTCTGATAAGCCTCATGGTCCCTCCTGTGCTGGGACATATTCCCAGCTTCAGGTTCCAGTAGGATAGTAGCTAGAGGCTCTACAGCTTCCTGTTCCTCTAATATATATTGCACCTTTCGGTGCCAAATGTCCCAGTTATCGCCATTTAGTTTGTCACCTTTGTTCAGCTCAGTAATTATGTTTTTCGTGGCCATTCTAAGTTCTATGATAAAGTTGTGCCACATTAAATTTTATTTTCTATGTGAGAACCGAACAAAGAATTTATTAGATATCATATAACTTTATTTTCTTGTATGCAATGTCCTATACTTATACTATCCTTGGTTGAAAATTAATACTATTACTGTTTTCACGATCAGGAGTAAACGTTTGTATCTCTCATCTCATGATTACCAGTAACATCATTATTCCTTCCAAGGATTTTATAAGTATATTTTAATTCAATCATTTTGCTCTTGGAATTCTCATTTCTAAAAGCTCCCACTTATCAAAAGAAATGCTAACATGGAATACACAACACATACTTCATTATATATACAAAATGTTAATACATACAACATGATCAAAAAGTACGAAGGAAACCTAATAATTTAATTAAACATCGGAACAATAAGTTATTATGGCTTTCCTCAATTTTCTAAGTTTGGGCGGTTTTTAGCATAAATTGTGTTGCCATATCTAATGCTCACACCCATAAAGCTGTTAATTTATATTTTCCTTTGCCTAAAGCCATGACTGCTTTTCTATATTCCAGCATCACATTGGCATAGAATTCTGCGCTTTCCATGTCACTGACACATTCAGTATACTTTGCAATCACACCATTTATTTGCTTCACATTTCTTAATTTGATTGCATCGCGCCACGCTATGGCTCTGGCTAATTTGGAAGTCAAAGGTTGGTTTACTTCTTCGTCCACTTTTTCCAAATTATCATCATTAGGAGTTTCACTCTTAGGTCCAGAGTCAGTGTAAACCATTTGAGGTTCCACTTGAGCTTCCTCAAGATTTTGTTCGAGATTTTCTTCAATTAATTCTTTAGAATCCTCTTCCTCAAAGAATACTTCTTCTTCAGGATCCTGTTCTAGATCAGCTTTAAGTACATCTACTTGAATCTGATCATCCAAGTATCCATAAATCACAGATCCGTACCCATACGTTCTAGTGCTCTTTGAAGAATTTGACATCTTTGTTACCTAAATAAAATTAAATAACTTAAATTATTATTTAATTATGCAATTAATCTTCAAAGTGCACTGAAATCTTTATTAAAATAGATTAGATTTGCCACTAAAAATAGGCAAATGATACACTAAACTCAAGATCTCGAATTTAGAAAATTTTAGAAACAAACCGCAGCTCATTTGGACCTCTCACACGCCTACACGTGCCCCAAGAAGGAAAAATCACATAAAAATGAAAAATTCATATAACTCCCACTCTCGGTGATGGCGCATGTAGTACAAGCGCCGCCAAGCAGGAAGATGCTTGCTGCACTCGCTATCCCGTTGATCTTCACGTGCCGAGAGCCTGTTGGTGGACCTGTCAGAAGTCACTTCTGACTTGCCACGTAGCCTCACGCGCCACGTGGCACATTGCAATTTTTTTTAAAAAAAACTCTGGCCCTTTTTTCTGTTTTTTTTAAATTGGACTCAGGTTGGGCCAACCCGATCCAACCCATTTGTGCGTGTGGATCGGGTTTAGCTGACCCGATCCAGTTTTTTTTTTTGAAATTTGGATTCGGGTTGGGCTTGGATGACCCAACCCATTCCTTCTTTTCAAATAAAAAATGTTGACTCGGGTTGGGCTGACCCGGTCCAGACAAGTTTTTTTTAATTTGATTTTGGGCCTCCGAGCACAAAGTCTGATTTTTTTTTAAAACTTGGGCCTCCGAGCCCAATCTCTAATTTATAATTTTGTTTTTTTAATGGAAACGATGCCATTTTTGTTCTGTACGGTCGTCTTCAACCTCCAGCCGGGTCGCTCCAGACCAGGTTGGAGTAGCGGGTCGGGTCCGTCGGACCCGGAACTTCTCTCATCCGTTTCTCCGACGTCCGTTTTCAGCGTTCTTGGTGTTGTTTTTTTGTGTTCTACGCAATGGGTTATATTTCATAGTCTAAATCTTACATTTTCAAATGACCCCTCATTTTCAAATTACATTTTACTTACTAAAATTGTTCTTATGGAAGGTTTTTGGGGTCAAATTCATACAATGAACATGCTTATTTCACCAGATAGCTTCATAATAAACAAAACAAAAATGTAGACTACATTTTTTTCTCCTAACGCGTACAAAAACCCAAAGATATAAGCAATTTCACATTTCTACATAAACAGCCACAGAATCATATATAAAAGCTTTGATACCACTGAAGGTTTTAAAGCATACCTGAAGATGGAGACCAGTTGCTCTTGGTACCCACACGAACCAGTTCACAAGATGGAATACGGGTTATTTTACACAGCAAATACACTATCAATAAAGAGTTTGTGAAAGTAGGAATTTTAGTAGTTTCTCCGTATGCGTAAAGCCTCTTCTTTTCTGCAAACCATTCTCTATATATAGAGAATTAAAAAAATGCAAAACGGTTTTGCATGTGTTTACACATGAAAACTGTTCCCACCTTTTTATTTAAATTTAAAATTTAAATAATATGGGGATTATTACACTTTACAACCCCATATTTCTAATTATCACATTTTTGTCTCATATCAATGGATTGGGCCTAATCCACCAAGGGTGGATTGACCCATTTTCCAACAGATGTTTTGTTGCTAGCTGATCACACCACACGCCTGGAGGATTTTTCTAGCGCTCTGTCATTAGGATAAGTTTTATCACTTGTAATTTCCTTCTAACCTTCGAATGAAACGAACTTGCTGTAAACATTCTCTGTTAATAAATCCATTTTCACTGAAACAATACTACCCCTTTTAGGTTATAAGTTTTGTCAATATTATTTTCAATTGATGATCATCATCAAGGACACCCACCTCAACTACTATTTACAGAAGCTGATGATTTGGTTGTCGGGTCAATCAAATCCAATCCGCATGCGGTATTACCAATGCGCTTTTGAATTTTGCGTCAATCTGGTTGAAGAGAAAGCACTTGCGCCAAGATTTCCTTTTCTTCTTCCCCTATCCATCTGCTTTGGGATGGATCGAATGGTCACCAGAAACAGAATCATTTCTATGGCCCCAATATAACTCAACGCAGCATTTGATTTTAACTTCAATATTGATTCATCACTAAATTATTGCATCACATTATGCCATTTCACTGATATGACAATATAAATATATAATCAAACCACATGAACGTACGAAATTTTCTACAACGAGATTCAACAGAAACTGAATTCATTCTCTTGGAAACATTGTGGATAGGTGTGTGAAAGAAAGAGTTGTTCCAAATAATATTGGAATAATTATAATGAAGAGATATATTTTGGAAGGTCATATCCTTATAAATAAAGGAATTTAATTATATTAGTTCATAAATTAACTTGTGAGATTCAATAAATATAACTTAAAATTATGACTTTTAATTAAATAGATTATATGTTACTTTAAGAGACATCTTTTTAAAATATCTCTTTAATGTCTATAAATATACCCTCATTTACGTTAAATGAATAATGGAATACTAAAAACTGAAAATCTTTTATCTCTTGTTGAGTTCTATTATCTTATGCTAGTTTTGTCACATTTATCTTTAAAGGAAGTGTTCGTTTAATCATGAAGAGTACACTTCCTAATTTTATAGGAGATTGTGGAATAACTCTTAAGAATAATATTTGAACCATACATTCATTATTGATTTTTTCATATTTTATCAGTAATCTTAAGAGTTACTCCCCGTTGACTTGAGAGGCGCATCTTGTTGAGCATTCTCCAATTCATTTGACCAATTCCAAAGAAATGAGATAAGTTTTAATTCCAATCTTTCTCGCCTTTTATTTAATTTTTCACATGTGAAAATTATTCCAAGTTATGTGTATTAGTGTACGTATGCGTTGTGCAAGAAAACTTACAACCATATAATTGAATGCTAAGCTATAATTATAGCCCGTTTGGTTCACGGAGTTCATAGAAATGCAATAGAATGTAATGGATGAGAATGTAATGTAATGTAATGATGATTACCTAACATTTGTTTGATATGTTATCAAGGAATCATGAAATAGAATTTATATTTTAATTATAAAAAATAAAAAAAATTTGAAATAAACTTTTTAATTTTATCAAGAGTAAAAATGAATGATATAAATGTATAAATACTGATTTATGAAATATACAAGTACCTATATATTAATTCCTACAAGTTATAATCCGGATTACATAGCCAAAGCTATGTAATGGGGATTACATGATTTGACGTAATCCGTTGTAATCAGGATTATATTCGATTGCATTACCATACCAACCAAACAATGTAATCAATAGAATATATCAGAATTATATGTAATGTAATTGAATCAAACGGGCTATAAATGTTTTAACTTTTACATATGCTTGTGATTCATATAACTAAAGCCAGCAGGGTGGGCCTAATTGCCTGTAATTATAGTTGTGGTCGCTACGTTCACCATCATCACTAGGATATATAATGATAGGAGCACGAGCATTGTGTCAGATCATTCAAAATAATTACATTACAAATTATATCTTATATTAAAGATTATGGGTAATAAAAGCTTTGAATCAGCTACCTTCAGTGTGGTCTTTTCAAACTTATAAAACCTTCAATATTTCTTGGGAATTTTCGCTACCCAAATCTCTATCTTTGTTAATCTTATTACAAGGGTGTTTGTTAACCTTTCACAGTCATTTTTAAAATTATTTTTATATAAATTGAGATAAAATTCCTCTCACATACATATCTTCGATTGCGTAGACAATCGTTTTGAAAGTTTCAGGCTTCAAGAAGAAGTTTAATTTCATTCGAGGTATCTTTCTTGGTTTCAATGGGAGAATTAGCTGTGCTCTTAATTCTTGCTTCCCGCCCCATTGCATGGATATTTCTGGAAAAATCACTATAAACATTCAAGTAATTAATGCAATCACTGAAAATCCAATAATAAATCAGTAACATGAATTTATTAATTTCTGCACTGGAATTGTCATTGTATGATACTTGTTTGTTTGTGGTAAAAATTTTTTATGATTGTATTAATAATAGTGTTGAAAGGTTTGATTTGCGGTCTCTCTCCAATGCAAGTGAATATTGATTTGACGGGCTAGGGATAATCTAGTTTTTATATATTTATTTTTATCCATTATAAATAATTATAGTTTTCAAGATTATCTCCGTAAAAAAAATCATTTTCTCTATATCTTTTGCTCTAATTTTTCTAAAACAGAATTGCTTATGACTTAGCCCACCTTGTTTGACATTTCAACGCACGCGTCATGAAATGGAAAATTGCTCCATATAAGACAAAAGATTCCCACCTAAACGAAGATATTTCCTTTCACAAAAAACAAAAAGAAGATATTTCCAAGACTTGCGTTTAAAACGAATATTAAAAAAAATTATACTATTGAGACTAAGCTCCCTACTTCGCCATTTAAATATAAACGTTTTTAAAAGATTGAAAAAGTTAAATATACTATTTAAAAGTAATTATAATTATCATTTTTTTAAATTAATTCATCTAACTTATAAATTGATATATAATATAATGTTACAAATAAATAAATATTTTTAAATAATGTATTTTTTTTTCTTTAATCTCTACAAAGAAAATCAACTGATTTTTATATTAAGAAGTGGAGATAACATATTTGATGTGACCTCAAGATAAATTCTATTTTATTATGTAAGATTCATTTAAATGATAAGTTTTTTTGTCTGTTATTTAAAACTAGAAGCAGAAGAGAACAAGTAAAAAAAATTAAATTTTAAAAACATATCCTTATTGAAAAAAAAAATCAAAATCTATAAAACCCAGCATTGTTGATCTAATGCTTTTAACATTAGAGTTTGTGCATATGCCGGTCTTATAATCTGATGATTGATAAATAATTATGATTTGCTTCATGTAAAAAATAAGAACATAATTTCTTATCTATGCTCATCAGTGGGGTCTTTTGGAATAATGCGATGAATAAAATGGAATGGACACGAAATGGAAAAGAGCCTTGTATGTTAAGAACATATATAAAAAAAAAATAATGAAAACTAGGCTTGGCTTGAATTGAAATCCTTATTTCTTGTCTACTTGAAAAGATCCAAATGGAAAGTTATATTTGAACGAGTAAAATATATGTGTGTGTGTGGTATAACTTTATTTTATGCATGCTTTTTATTTAAAAAAAATCAATGCAAAAATATAATTGAAGAAGTAAATTGAGATTTTTTTGCCATCATATAAGATTGAACTTTAATCAACCGTGGAAGATTCAAATTTAAATGGAAAAAAAATCTATAAAAACAGTACCATCAATAGAACCTGGTTGGCCTTAAAATAAAAATAATAGAGTTTTGTGCAGAGATCTTATATTATAAAAATTATAAATGTTTCGCACCTTCAAAGAAATCATATTAGGAAAATTATTGTAAGGTTTCAAATAAGAGAATTAATATCAGTAAGGTCCCATTGACAACTGAAGCAGCTATCATTAACAATCTCTGAGGACATTACTGATATTAATTCTCCTATTTGAGACCCTATAGTAATTGACTCAATCATATTTGCTTATGTCCAAGTCTGTAAGGTCACTTTTCAGACATTTCAAGTTGATGTCATTTTCTTTTGGAAATGGGATTTAATGCAGTGAACGAGATGGAATTGACATGAAAAATTGCTGGATACATGACAAAATATTACAATAAAAAAAAGATTACAGTTAATAAGATATTTTCCAAGACTGATGTTGAAAGAGGATTATTAAAAAAATTATATTTTTAAATTCAATCAACCATAGAAAATCCATTTTTACCAAAAAAAAAATATCCATTTAAAAAAGCTATAAAAATATCAGCACTATGCATGCTACGTCAAGTCTGCATAATGGTTCATTTTACAATTTAATTATAAGCTGAAGTATACATTATCTTTTAAATTTATGTAAAGTTTTAGTTTGGTCTTTCAAATTTAACACTTGCACTTTTAGTATTTTATTCTTAATGCTGTTAATTTCACTTTACAACATATTTTTAAACTCAACAAATGTAAACGATGAATTAAATAATGTCAAAATATTTTTAAATGATAGTAACTATTTAATATATTTATTATATTGTAAAATTTAAATATATTTTATTAATATTTAATTGTAGAATAACCATTTAAATTTGTTAAGCTAGGATTTTCTGTTAAGTGAAACTAATGATAATAAAAATAAAATATTACCAAGTGCACCTTTTAAATTTAAACTATCAAATTAATTTTTTATAAATTTAAAGACCAAATATATACTTTAGGAGTCCACCTTTTGGACATTTCAAGGTAACGGATGGAACTAATTAAGATTAAATTTTAAAATCCATAAAAATTTCATGTAGATTGTTTTTCTTTGGGAAAATGACACTTAGGTCCTATGTAAGGGATTTTATGATTAAACAGTCCCATGAAATCACGTTTTTATTGTCAAGTCCTGTGGGATTTCATTGTAATAAATTCCACAGGTTCAATTACCCTTCTGCCCTTAATGTTTTTCATTTTTTCCCCATTATAAACTTAGTTTGATGCCAACTATTCCTTTTCCTTCCTCTGCCGGTGAAAAATTGTCTCTCTCTCTCTCTCTCTCTCTCTCTCTCTCTCTTTGTCCCCTCATTTTGCTTCCTCTGGTGGCGACATTCATTGTATCTCTCTGAGGCTCCTTCTCCTGGCATGATTCACCAGAGAAGCTGTGCTCAACAGCGTGTTCGCCACCACACCGGCTGTCGTGATCATAAGGTGAGGATTGCGTTTCAGCCTTATGTACTGTTATTTCCATGGTCATTAAGAAAAATGGGAACTGGGATTTACAGTGTCAACCATTTGAAACATAATGTAGATTTATTTGTCTAATTTTGGATGTATTTGGCCATGTACCCACACGAGTCGTGCTGACGAAGATAATGCATGTGAATCTAATTTTGTTGTTTTCTTTTCGCGAGCTTCACGTATTTTCCACAGTAGAATGTTTTATCCCCTCCCTCCCACAATTTCCAAGCCAGAACATATTCTTTAGGGCTCAAAAGAGGAAACTTTTTTATCGTACGACCAACTTCAACACCACTAGATTTATCCATCTGCAGTTGCTCATGCTCGATCACAGTCTTATCCCACTGCTTTCTGTAATCATTGTCCAGCTAGAAATCTCTTAGCACCTCAGATGAAACCTCATTAAATATAGTCACGCTCAATTACTTCATAGGACCATCCTGCAACATTAACGCAATAATAACTATACTATAACATAGAATCCATAAGAGAGTGTACTACAACTAGAAGGTACATGGCATATTTGTTGATATTTTACTCAATTAGATGTTATAAAATGTAAGGACCAGACTTGCAAAAGGCGAAAATGAATAGGATGTAATCTCCTGACACCTTGACCGCTAATTATGAACTAATTCCAGCAAAAAGAATAAACATTTAATGACTTTGTCCCATGGCATGTAAAGAAACACATTATGAAGCATAGATATTTTTGTAAGAAATATTTGATTATCCAAGATGTAAGAAATACCAACTTGTCTACAATTGTATTTTTAATTATTGGTTACATAGATATTTTTGTGCTTAATATGATTTTCTTATTTGCAGAGAAATTGCTTGTTTAAAATTCTTTGAAGTGTTAAGCCAACCTTGTTTGAGAATGATGAACACATTATGAAGGAGATGATATGGTCAAAAGTCCATGTACAATCTAACATGTGAGTTTGTTGCACTTATTAATTTCTTGTCTGTATGTGATTATTTTAAGATAGATAATTTCATTTCTAATTTCAATATCTTACAATTGCAGTCACTCATTTGGTGTGCATCTTCTCATGTGGCTATAAATGTGGGATGGAATTGAGCAAGATGTTGAAGGTTACACCATGCTAAACTATTCAGCGGATGATCTCATCGAAATTAAAGTTGGTTTCTTGTGGTGGCTTGTTAATCACCCTCAAAACATACATGTTGAGAAGGTTATGTTATTGCTGAAGCGAAGTCGTTAAAGCGGAAGATGAAAATAAAACTTTAGCGAAATTTACATGTTTTGTGTAATCTCCAATACCCAGATGGTAGTATTCGTTAGGTACTTTTTGTAGTTGTGATGTATAATTATTAGTATTCGATACAGACTTGGTGTAATGTGTTGCTTCAATGGGCACCCTCACATATCGTTAAGTATCAGGTTTAGCAAATAAATATTGGCATATAGACTCTGATTATGTTGACAAGTACAGGTGAGTTCATTAACAACCCCATGTGCCATTACCTCACAAATAACATCAGGTTTATTAACAGCATCCATGACCATATTGACAATTCCAAGTATTAGCACTAACAACTTTAACTGCGTTTTTTAACAACTCTATGTACATTGAAACAATATTTATTAAAAACCTCATTTGAGTGCATCAACGACCACTTCATTATAATGATTAACAAGCTCAATACAGAGTATTAACAACTCCATCTGAGTTAATTAACAGCCCTATCTGAGTGCATTAACAACCCACTTGAGTATATCAATGACCACTTCATAATGATTAACAACCTCAGAACAGAATATTAACAACTCCGTCTGAGTGCCTTTACAACCCCATCTGATTGCATTAACAACCCCACTTGAGTATATCAATGACCACTTCATAATGATTGACAACCTCATAACAGAGTATTAACAACTCCGTCTGAGTGCATTTACAACCCTATCCGAGTGCATTAATAACCCCATTTGAGTACATCAACGACCACTTCATAATGATTAACAAGCTCATAACAGAGTATTAACAACTCCATCTGAGTGCATTTACAACCCCATCTGAGTATATTAACAACCCCATCTGAATGCATCAATAACCATTTCATAATGATTAACAAGCTTATAATAGAGTATTAACAACTTCATCTGAGTGCATTTACAACCCCATCTGAGTGTATTAAGAACTCTATCGTAATGCATTAACAACCCCATATAATTGTATCAACAACTACTTCACCATAATGATTAACAAGATCAGCATAGAGTATTAATAACTTCGTTTGAGTTCATTAACAACCCCATCTGAGTGCATCAATAGCCACTTGAGCATGGATTAACGGCCTGGTCATCCCAACTGAGTGCATCGACAACCACTTCACCATAATAATTAACAAGCTTAGCATAGAGTATTAACAACACTATCTAAATTAATTAACAACTCAATCTGAGTGCATTAGCAAACCCTTTGGCCATTACCACATTAGTAATAATGTGTGTGAGTACATTGATAAGTTTAATATCTTTATGCCACTAAGAGGTTCAGTATCAACAATATCAATCGACATAAATCAACCATATAAAAGTGTGAACTTCAAAAGGTTCAGTATCAAATTGTAGCGTGAACTTCATAACACGTTGATTACTCTCTTTCCTCACAATTGAGGATATTTGTGTTCTCAACTCTTCAAAAGTTGTGCCTTCCTTAATCACTCTTGATCTGACTATTCCCCCAACATAGGTTGCTTTACGGAGGTGCTAGCCATTATTTATTTCTACCTGCACAACACAGTTGTTATTAACAAGTTCATCTCCAATATTAACAACTATCGGTGCTGTTATTAACCATACGTTTTGATTCAAACATTAGCACTTCAAACCAGACAACTTTTACGTTGACTTTCATGGTCACTTTCCACTTTTCACGTGTACCCATAACAATAAAAACCCATAAACAAAACACAAATCCAAAACCCTTAAATACCATTAATCATACAAATCCAATAAAATTTTCACACCAGACATGAAGTTGTCGTTAACAAGTTTACCTTAACAGTTAACAACTACTACTGCTGTTATTAACAATACATTTTCCACTTCGCACAACACGTAGTACCCACAACTTTTTTTTACCTTCATCTTCAATCACATGCACATGAATTGCAGAAACAGAGTGATATACCGAAAAACAGAGCGTTCATATCCCAGAAATAAAGAATTAATTTGTACCTAAAAGTATTACACCTAAAAGTAAAGTAGTTGTCCCTTATAACATCTTCAATTATCAAACTCATTTAAATCTCAATATTTCTACAAAATCAAGAATCATCCAACTTTTAAGTCAAAAGGATAATAAAGAAGAGGATAGTATGGTACAAATTTCTACAGAGATTGTAGAAGCAGAGAAGACCTGTTACTATTCCTTTTATTATTTTATTATTAATATTATCATAGCAACGTTGGCTGAACAAACAAAGGTTCAAACTAGATTTCATTCACATCTATTTATTTCTTCACCTCCTACTAATGTTGCTGTTGTATTTTAGCACTTCTTCATTCTCCCCCAAACATTATCTTCCTCATGAGACGATCACCTAGAATGCAGCGATGAGACGTTGCGAGGCTAGAATGCACCGACAGAAGGGTTGGGTTGGAGTTGGTCGTCTTACGTGAGTCAAGAGGAGAGAGATAGAGGCAAATACAAGGCAATTGTGGGCAGAAAAGTTTGGGCAGGAAATAAGTTTTTTTATAATGGAAAGAAAAAATGAAAAACATTAAGGGCATAAGGGTAATTGAACCTGTGGAATTTATTACAATGAAGTCCCACGGGACTTGACGGTAAAAACGTGATTTCGTGGGACTGTTTAATCATAAAATCCCTTACACGGGACCTAAGTGTCATTTTCCCCTTTTCTTTTTATAGAAGGTAAGATAAAAATTACATCAGTCGTCTCTACAAGTAAGATTCAAAAAACTTGACCAGAGATTAAATCGGGTAAGATAGTAGATTAAGGGTTAAATGGTTACATCGAGATCAATCCAGAATCAGAACGACTATATTAAAATAATACAATTTAATAAATTATATTTGATTTTATAAAAATTAATAGGTAAAACTTAGAATATTATTTTATTTTACCCATATTTTAAATTTTTAGAGTTTAATTAAATATGAATGATAAAAAATATTGAGGTAAAATGAATTAATTTTATATTATTTCGTCATAAGTAAATTTGTTCAAGTAAAAAAATAAAGAATTAAATACTAATTTTATTACTATATTTATTTTTAAAATTAATTAATCACATCTTCCCACCTCAGTCCTTCTTCTTCTTTTTCCTTGCCTTAATCATATTTGCTCGTGTCCAAGTCTGTAAGGTCACTTTTTGGACATTTCAAGTTGATGTCATTTTCTTTCAGAAATGGGATTTAATGCAGTGAACGAGATGGAATTGACATGAAAAATTGCTGAATACATGACAAAATATTACAATTAAAAAAAGATTATAGTTAATAAGATATTTTCCAAGGCTGATGTTGAAAGAGGATTATTAAAAAAGTTATATTTTTAAATTCAATCAACCATAGAAAATCCATTTTTAGCAAAAAAAAAAATCCATTTAAAAAAACTATAAAAATATCAGCACTATGCATGCTACGTCAAGTCTGCATAATGGTTCATTTTAGAATTTAATTATAAGCTGAAGTATACATTTGATCTTTTAAATTTATGTAAAGTGTTAGTTTGGTCTTTCAAATTTAACACTTGCACTTTTAGTATTTTATTCTTAATGCTGTTAGTTTCACTTCACGAAAGATGCCAACTCAACAAATGTAAACGATGAATTAAATAATATCAAAATATTCTTGAATGATAGTAATTATTTAATATATTTATTATATTGTAAAATTTAAACATGTTTTATTAATATTTAATTGTAGAATAACCATTTAAATTTGTTGAGCCAGCATTTTCTGTTAAGTGAAACTAATGATATTAAAAATAAAATATTACAAGTGAACTTTTTAAATTTAAACTATCAAATTAATTTTTTTTATAAATTTAAAGACCAAATATATACTTTAGGAGTCCACCTTTTGAACATTTCAAGGTAACGGACGAAACTAATTAAGATTAAATTTTAAAATCCATAAAAATTTCATGTAGATTGTTTTTCTTTTTATAGAAGGTAAGATAAAAATTACATCAGTCGTCTCTACAAGTAAGATTCAAAAAACTTGACCAAAGATTAAATCGGGTAAAATAGTAGATTAAGGGTTGAATGGTTAGATCGAGATCAATCCAGAATCAGAACGGCTATATTAAAATAATACAATTTAATAAATTATATTTGATTTTATAAAAATTAATAGGTAAAACTTAGAATATTATTTTATTTTACCCATATTTTAAAGTTTTAGAGTTTAATTAAATATGAATGATAAAAAATATTGAGGTAAAATGAATTAATTTTATATTATTTCCTCATAAGTAAATTTATTCAAGTAGAAAATAGAGAATTAAATACTAATTTTATTACTATATTTATTTTTAAAATTAATTAATCACATCTTTCCACTTCAGTTCCTTTTGTTTTTTTGTTTTTGTGTTTTTTGGCCTTCAATGGCTTCTTTTAATAAATTGGTTCAACCGCCAAATTGGATTGAATTAAAGACCAATTCACTGGTTTTCATCCCAGAACCAGCCCATCCGATTTTTCCTTTTTTATTATGTCTACGAGAAGCACATCAAGCGCATACAACTTAGATACCTCAAAAGATAAATGATAAATAAGGAAAACAAAAATTAACTTGGTAGTATTATTACTCCATGTAAATTGATTGAATTTTGACTTAAATTTCTATAGTTTTAAATCATTACTTTTGATCACTTTAGTTTCTTAAGGATTTGGTATGATTTAAATGATCAATCTGTTAGAAATTTTTAAGATAAAGAGATGTATTTTTCTAAAGGAAGAGATGCAATACCCTTAGAAAACAACTACCATTTGTTTGAAGGGTTGTGTAGGGAGTTATAATTCTAAAATAACTACCATTTATATGAAGGGTTGTGTAGGGAGTTATAATTCTAAAGTCATGTATCCCTACATGTATAAAGGTGTAACCCTTCTTTGAAAAGTCATTGGTTGTGACTTTTTATTGAAGTGGTATAGTTATGACTTTTAATTGAAAAGACATTACTTCAAAAGGTACCACTTCAAAACATCTCTTACTTCAAAAGGTACCACTTCAAGACATCTCTTACTTCAAAAGGTACAACTTCAAGGCATCTCTCTACACTATAAATACCCTCCCCATCACTCCATTTGGACATACACAATTTTCACACAACAAGATCAAACTCATTGTCTTTCTCTTTGAGTGCACACATAGAAAAAGCCAAACTATCACTTTGTAAAAGCCTTTGTTGTCTTGGCTTGAGTCTTGGGAGTGCAATCCATACTCAAGGGTCTCTATTGTATCCTGCAGGAAATTCGCTTGTTTACCCAACTTGCACCCTGCAATATAGGAATAGGTGGGGGCGAATTAAGTCTAAAGGAAAGTGTTGCCCACTCCTTGGAGACTTCATGCACAGCTTTTTTCTTCATCTCTTCTTCTTGTACTTTTCAGAGAGCCATTCCCACCAACACAATCCATATATTTTTAATAAATTTTGATCTTAGTTCATATACTTATATTTATATCAAGTCTCTATGAAATTATAAAGACAAAACCAATAATTTGAAATTACATAAACTACAACCAAAATTTGGTAAAATTGTTAAAAATAACCAAAAATTATATTAACCCAACAAATATATTAACAAAACTCAGACTTAAGGTATTAATTTTCAATCAATTCTTATCACAAAAATATTTTTGATGCCTAAGCCTCCGGCAAAGACGTCAAAAATTGATGGAATCAATTCCATTGCTCATCATGAACATCACGATGCTCTATCTCTATAGTCAAATTTGTATTGTTCAGATACAATTTCAATGAGTCAAATTTAAAATTTTTAACTGGTAATTTTTAAATAAAAAATAACTTTCATATTATTTAGGGTTAGGGAAAATGTAGGGAATTTGATTAATTAGGAGCAATTTATGATTCTAAAATTTATATGCTGTGATATTCGTTCCTTATAAATAACTATAACTTTTAACATGTATCCTCTCTAATAAATATTATAAAAAAATAACAAAAGTACTGTTGCTGAAAATGTGATCATGGAGCTGCGTCTATAAATAGCGGGTTATTGATGGATGTCCTTAGCATGGGAGTGATGATGATAATGAAGATGAAGACGGAGACGAAGACATATGGTTGTGTTATTGCAATAGCACTCATCTTCCTCGCCATCTTCTGCAACCTCGCTTCTGCAGATTTCAAACTCGGTACCTCTTCCTTCGTTTTCATCCATCTAAGCCTTTCACTCTCAGGAGTTATACATACAAATATTTGATTTAATTGATTAATTAATTTATATTTATATATATTGAGCACCACGCAGGACGGAAACTTTCGCAGAACTCGTACCAACCTCCAGGATGCTACAGCTACTCCGGCTGCCCTCCATGAAACAGCTACGGCGGCTGCAAACGCTCAAAACCATAGATATGACGGTTTTGCTGTAATTCCTTTGTATGAATCTACATATGTACGTACGTACGTCTCTTTAGCTTATGGTTTTCACTTTCCGGCCATAAGGTAGTTCAGTGCCTCCGAGAACTTACTCGGCTAGATTCGATTATTACCGGATCTAATTGAGGGTAATTTCATTCTACCACGGTTGTCCCAACCTTTTAGTTAATGTTCTCAATAGATATATTCCTTGCTCATTAAATTAAGTACTTATTTTATTATTATTTTCAATAAATTTGGGATCTCGAATATGGGGAAAGCAATGGGTACTTTTTTTTCCATGACATGTATTTTTCTATTAGACATAATTATGTTTAAAGCACTATCCAACAGTAAATATGAACATATTTTTCAATGAGAATTTGAATTTTGGTTTGAAGGCGAACAATTAAGTAAGGCTAAATATGAAAAATAAAATTATAATTTTGCTACAAATTTATTATGCAATGTTTGGATCAAAACCATGATCAGTAGTCGTCAACGATGGAAATTAAAATAAGTTCTAATCCTGCAGAAAAAATAATTATTGAGCACATACATAAGGAAAACAGGAGGTTTTAAATTAATTAGACGAAACATCAAGAACGCATGCATTGAAAAACACGGTCACACAGTCATTTTAAACAAAGATATTTCCAAGACTCAGTTATGTTAAAAAAGGAATATTAACCAGAAATTGCATTATCAGAACTAGCCTCGTCTTGAATTGAGATCCTTATTTTCTTATATATTTGATAAGGTTTCTAAAGGTCAACTCTATTTGATCAATATTTAAGATTAATTTAAATGATAATTTTGTTTAATGAACCATAGAAAATTCAAAATGAAGAAGGAGAAATTAATAATCAACGTCAAATTTTCATTGGTTCGCGCTGTGCAAACCTTAATCCACCTCAATTTGAGCCCTAATAAGGCTCCTCCTCTCTGGTCTAGAATGCCTCAAGTGGGAAAAAACCTTAGCTTATATGAAAGAGAAAGACATAAACTCTCAAAATCATGTAACTATGGACAATGCTCTATATGACACCAGAAAGTCTAACGCGTTACTTTATTTTTTTTAGCCATAGAAATATCTCAGAAATATCACTAAGCATATAAGCATATACAGGATGTCATCACTCAATCTCAATCACATATTGGCCAAGCCAGGCATTAAATGCTAAGGAGAATACTGTAATTTACTCACCTCGTCTGTCAATCAATTGACCAAGTCAAGTAGTAACAGGTAAGGAACTGGCTCATGGCTAATTAATAGATATTTGTTAAACACTCAAAATCAACTAAGAATTAAGAGATAAAATTCTTACATACTTATTTTAAATTATATGAAATCACTTAATAAAAAAGTTAATCAAATCATCCTAAAAGAGCCAAATTGAAAACAACACATGCTTTAAAATCTACAACCAACTTGTACCAAAAAAAAAAAATCTACAACCAACAGTCATTGACTAAAGCCCATGATCATGTCGGTGAGAAATTGGCCTCTGTCGATGGCCATCAGAATTGATGGGCAGAGGAAACCAATTTCCACAAACGTACTATTAGTCAGCAGGAAGAGAATGCTTTGCTTTCAATGATTGCATTGGTTAATAAAATACTATAGAAATTCTTAATACAAAGTTAGTTAATTTTTATGAGAGATTAAAAAAATAAATAAATTATTTAATTATAACATATATTTTAAAATATTTGTGCTTATAATTAAATTATATATCATTTTATAAGTCAGACAAATTAGTTTAAAAATAAATGATAAATATACTTGTTAATTAGCTTACTAATCTTCTAAAAAAATATTAATTGTATCTTGTATTAAGGATTGTATGTGGTAAAATGATGTCTCCGATCCTAATAATGAATGAGCTAGACAAGGATTTTTACTTTAAATCGAAATATAATACTTCAATTCACTCTCTCTAAACTCTATAATTTTTCTCTAAAGTATCCTATTGACTATCACGCATAACACATAATAAAGAGGTTTCCATCTAGGAATTGTTACAATGTATAGGATTAGAAATTAGAAATGTTATTTTAAGAAAATCAACACATATTTGATACAAACAATCAAATGTACTACTTTTTAAATATTAATAAATTAGTTATCTAATTTTTATAATTAAAAACAAGATAGAGTGTTGGATAGCCCATAGCCGTATAGCCAACCGCCATCGTGGGGTGCTCGGGGTGTATGTCGGTACCTTACCAAGAGCATGTTTGGCAAATGCTGTAGAATCAATTTTGGCTCCTAAAATCATGGTTTTGCAAATACTTTGCCAAACATGTCAAAATATTGTAAAATCAATTATGGGTCTAAAATTATAGTTTTGTATGAGTCACATAAACATCCTCAGATTTTCCAGAATAACTTTTAACC
>QFDD01001364.1:0-25631 GCA_006871305.1 Vachellia collinsii
ATATATATATATATATATTCTCCATTCAAGGGAATATCAACAAGATGGAGTTTTGTAGGAGTGGTTAATCACCTACGCTATAATGAACAAATGGATAAACTTTCGTTAAAAAAGTAATTATATTTAATATTTAATATTCCATAAAATATAATTGTCTACTGTATGATTGCGCATGGTTAAGTGGCAATGGGACAAGGAAGGGATTAATGGATTGTATTGACTGTGGTGAGTTCATGTCATACTCATACCGCGCTTGGTTGCCTGCTCAGTAACCCCCTTCCTCGGGGAAGCCAGCACCAGCAAGAGGACAAAGTGCAACACTGCTGCTTGCAACCGCCCACGCAACCAAATCAATCGACCTCGACCTCCCTTTTTTCTTTTTACAAAAACAAAAATTAAAGTATTTTGTAGTTACTCATCCTCTTAAAATCGAAGATGGGTTTGGGATTAAATCTATGGGCCATGGTAGCATGATTCAATCAAAAGTAGATTCCGTGAGATCACGTCACGCTATGGAGTTCAGAATAGCGACAAAACTAACAACAGAAAGAGTTTATCATCTAAGAAAACATTATGGATACTTGGGAAAATAAGAGGACAGACGGCCCAGATTAGCTTTGACTCTATAGATGAATGGTTTGTGATGGGTTCTTGCCTCACTGAATTCACCTCTTTTTTTTAAAAGAAAAAACAAAATTCAAACCACGACCCTGATTGCTCAAGTATTTTACTGGATTCCCCACCACTGAGCAAAGTGGTGGATGCTTTGAAGATATGGTTGGTTTGGCATAGATTCTGTTCATAAAGCAAGAGCATAACTGTGTAGCTAGGCTGGCGATGTGAAGTCAAGAATTAATGATCTTGACGATGGAATAAACAATAATGTGTTGTTTTCATATGATTACGATTAATTATAGGGTCGTATATCCCTTTTATATACTATAATGATAACATATATTAGTGAAATAAGTCTTCTTGCCAATAAACAGTCCATGTGGAGCCTGCGAGATGACATGTGCCCGCAGGTGTGATTTGATTCATTCCGCTCCATATAAACAAGTCACATGATAGCTCAAAAAGTTTATCAACAAAAAATACTAATTTCTTACGAGATGATACAGTAAGATGAAAGTAGTGCTGAAAGATGTTTAATATTTGATGGACTTATGAGCGTTTAATACCCGAGTCACGTAAATTATTGTATATAAAAAAGAATCCATGGCTTTCAGTTCGAGCTCCAGCAAAAAGAGTTAACAATGAATTAATCCATTCTCGTCAACTTTACTTCCGTGGTCGTACGCGGTACGTCCCATTTGTTACGGAGACGGTATCCGTTTACAAAAGCCACCATCCAGTTTCCCTCAATTGTTTAAAACAACGTCAAAATCCAAAAAGCCCGTCAGCTTTGTCATTATTGTGGAATAAATAAAGATTGGGGTTGGCTTCTCCGGGGCGTGTGGTTGAGACTGCACGAGATGATTCGGGGCGAGGGGAGGGTCGTTTCTGAGAGACGCTGCTCTATTAAAAAACTCGTGTAAGCAGAGGCTGAGGGGAGTACATAGCACAGTATGATGAGATGCTGATATCCGGAAACCACACGATTCTTCATCATCACGAGGGCGAAGAGGGAGGATTGAGATGGATGATCGAGTTTCTGAGCAGTATGGGGAAGCCGGTGGCAGCCGCCGCGGTGGTGCTCTTGGCCGTGATTCTGTCGTGCTTCCAGAAACTGAGCTTGGAGGGAGAGATGCTTTACGCTATGTTCAGGGCCTTCCTTCAGCTCTCTGTTATCGGCTTCGTCCTGCAGTTCATCTTCAATCAGCACAACGTTGGATGGATCCTTCTCGCTTACATTTTTATGGTTCTTATCCTTATCCCACCTTTCTGCAACTCAATCTCTATTTCTGACCACGGTTCATCCTCCTCAGTTTCTTACCCGCAAAATGATAGCTTTACTCCAGAGTTTTCTTTTTCTTTTTTAAATGCACGTTCCTTTACTCCTCTGTTATTTTTGTTTCCGCCAATGATTTGACCTCAAATTATCACTTCCCTGACAACTTTAAAATAAATGCTTCAATTCGGAGTTTAAAAATAAAAAAATCCATTCATTTTAAAATAAATAGCAACTTAGTTTTTCTCATGAAAAAAAAGCAGGGAAGGGATTCTTCGACGCCAAATTAAATCTCCGTGGATGTTCCATCGGAATTCAGGTTTTAACATTGAACCAGTGGACTAAAAAATATGTCAGTTATTTAGAAGAGACTTATTATTCTTCATCTGTCAGAATCAGAGCGTCTGAATCTCCGTTATTGACAGTGGAATTATGGCTGAATCTGTTATGAAGGTGTCAGTTGCTGGTTACACGGCTGGTCAACGATCCAAACAAATCCCTCGCAGTAAATATGTGGCCGGAGCTTCCATCCTCACAGGAACCTCAATCACTATGCTGCTGCTAGTGTTGATGAGTGTGTTCCCTTTCACTCCCAGATACATCATCCCCGTAGCCGGCATGATGGTCGGAAATTCAATGACTGTCACCGGAGTTACCATGAAAAGACTCCGAGACGACATCCAAGGACAGATGAACTTGGTGAGCCTTTTACTTTCTCTTCAAGAAGATTCAGCCTCAAAGTCTCATCATTGAAACTGAGCTTTAATTTTTTGTTTTTCTTTCTTGTTCAGGTTGAGACGGCTCTGGCTCTTGGTGCGACCCCACGACAAGCTACGCATCAGTCGGTGAAAAGGGCTCTGGTAATCGCACTTTCGCCGGTGGTGGACAACGCTAAAACTGTAGGCTTAATATCGCTTCCTGGGGCAATGACGGGTATGATTATGGGAGGGGCATCGCCATTAGAGGCCATTCAACTTCAGATTGTGGTCATGAACATGCTTATAGGGGCATCGACTATTAGCAGTATAATGTCTACTTACCTTTGTTGGCCTGCCTTCTTCACCAAGGCGTACCAGTTAGACTCCAAGGTTTTCTCACAGTGAGGAGGATTCATTAGAACTCTGTAGATGAATGATAATTTTGATTTTTGATCATGTTCTTGCTCTGTTTTTGCCTTCATCTATCCCTCCCTCACCCCCTCTCAATGAAATTCTGAGACGAGAACGTTACGTTGTCGCAGTTTCTTTCCCACTTTGAAATGATATTGTTACTTTTGACGCAAGTAATGAGGATAGCTGTTAAACGCGATGCTATAAGCAGTGGTCTTCTCTGCTATGTTCAGTTGAGTCGTAACCATCAATCAAGAATATAGAAAATCTATATAGCATATTTTAATTTTCATTCACCTTTCATCATCATCGTCAAGCAACAGTACCACATGGAAAAATTGCTTGCCAATATGTTGGCAGTGCACCAATTCACCAACATGAAAGACAAATCTTGTTCTGTTTCTCTTTCTGCAAGATATTCCGCCATCCCTGGGATAAACTGATATACAAAAACTCATGCATGGCGGATGAAGTAGCAATGTACCTGGGCCATACACACATTCATATAGATATATTTATAACATCTGCAAATATATATATATATGGTGGTTATAGAAGGAAGTTAAAGAGGATCATCAAGTTTGGTGTGCACGTTTGGCATTGTTATCGTCCAAAGGGTTCTCGTTGTCGTAGTTGCCGGGAGGGTCGTACTCGCAGACGATCAACATGCCTTTACTGGGATCTCGGCAATGCTGGAGGGCACAGCCTAAACGAACAGAGTCCTTCCACACGACCTGCGTGAAATGGGCACAATCGTAGCCCGGCGGCGCCGAGCACTGAAGGCTCTTAAGATTGTACCATATACTCTCATTGTACCAAGAATACACGGCGTCCGAAGGCGTCCAATGCAACTGCAGCGACCAGAAAAGGTTCTCTCCGTAAGGGAAGTCTGAGTGAACCATCTTGCAGTCGTCGTAGTGCTGCATCGCGGTCTGTTTCGCCGCACTCTCGAGCTTATCGTCCCATGTGAAAAGCGGCAGTTTGAATAAAAGCCTCACCCAATTGTGGGCTACCAGGAATTCTTGCTGCTGAAGATATTTGAGCGGGTCGCAGTTAGCACCACACCCTTTGATCGCCTTCTTTGGGTCCCATCCGATCATTTTTGCGTGCTCTGAGATTTCACCTATGATTCGGTCTGGCAATGAAGGTGGTGGTGTTGATGGTCGTTGGGCAGGAACTGGGATGGGGATTTTCGGTGCTGTTGGTGCTGCCGGTGTTCCTGCTTGGGCATGTGGACTCCGATGACCTTTTCCATTACCGAATGGAATCAATGGGGTGGGATGTCGGTGACGGAATCGGTGGTGGCCACCGTGGGGGTGGTGACCTTTATGGAAGGGTAGACCGGAGACGGCGTGGGCAAGGAAGAGGAGAAAGATGGCGGCGATAAGATGATTTTGATACATTGCTTTATAGGGCACAGGACGCCCAGAATCCGGCTACGTAGAAAGAGATAGGGCCTTTTTGTGAAAAATATTCTAGGATTTAGCCATTCTCTCTTCCTGCGCTGAACTCACCAATGTTGTTCTGCATCGACATTTCTTTGACTCTTTGCTTTTGGATTATATATTTTTGGGATTGCATGTCGTTAAGCAAAACAGAGCACCCAGCTGCATCAATGCAATGTAGAAAATATATCGGCGAGGTTTATGGGACTTCTCAGGTCCATCTTCGGTCAAAAACCGTCAATGGGGTTGACACGACTGACGACACTAATGAAGATCGCAAATAAAGTACAATTATAGTTTCCCAGGTTTGTGATATTTTTTGGGACTCGATTTCGGTGGATTGGAGTAAACGACAGGTAACCAGTTTAGACGACGATGAGAGAATAGTGATAACTGGACGACAGCGTTTTCCCGGGAAATAAGCAAAATGGCTAATAATCAGGCTGGCGCAATGTGACCCGGTCAAGGCCAGGGGAGATGTGTAAAGGCGCCTAAGTTGGTTCCTTGTTTATTGCATCGACTACTAAACGTTGCCTGTCGTTTACAGATGGAGGAGAGGAGAGAAGTGAGCATTCCCGCCAATTATCTCATCATTTCGGGTGTCTCGAATTCTCAATATCCTGTCCTTTGGCTGTAAGCCATTAGTTAACAACGTGGAAGCCGTTATCCGCCATGTCGGCCAAGGTTCGGCATCTGCGGAATTCTAGGGTTTTTCATGTGCTTCACATCTCTGTGATTTTCTTAAGCTATTTTCCCGGTAATTTTTCCTCGGGAACAACCAGCTTCTCTGTTTTTATGCATGTAGCTTCTTAGATGTAGCTCCTTAAATCATACGACCCTCGGCAGAGAGGGGTTTCAGTTTGGCGGAGAGTTGTAATTAACTAATAATCATATTTCGGAGTCTCTCTGTTTTCCCCCTCCTGCCAAGTCTGGGTGAGTAAACTGGGTGAATCGTTAGCTATCTAATTGCTGTGGCTTCTGCTCTTCACCGCGCAGGATCCATATTGTCAGCAGCTGTCACACTAAATTCGATTGAAATCTTCAAAACCCATAACTGGCTGAAGGTGACTCCAACTTTGTACTTCCTATGCAAAGAGGAGAACAAGACGGTACTGCCTGACGTCAAGAAAGCACATCTCTTGTATACTTTCAAGGATGAAGAATCATGGCAGGTTGTCTCATGCTTTTTCCGGCCTTTAAAATTGTTTCCGTTTATTATTCTATGTGCATTTCAGCAACATTTACTTCTGCCAATAGTCTAATATGATATATCGTAATTAATGCATCTTCTGCAGACGAACTATTTCCAATTATCTACTCTTGATTGCACTGCATGTTTAGTTCCCTTTCAGAAATGTTTCTAAAACCACTTTTACATAAGTTAAGATAAAACTTCTCTCACGTACTTACCTCGGATTACGTACAATCACTTTTCAAAAGCTATTCTCAAACATACTTAGTGTATTGAAGTTGAGAATTTAGGCAAGCGGTGAAATGTAAAACTGCTGAACTTAACAAAATTAGCCTATCTAGAATCAAAATGTGTCATGTTTTGCTCTCTCTCTCAATTAGAATTTTTCTAAGTTAAGGAAATTCAAGCTTCAATTTGCTGATTTTACAAGCTGATGTTACGCTTGTATGGTATTCCCATATCTTGATTCATAGGCACTACTCAGTTCATTTGCATGTGTGATATCTGTAATTGGAAACCTGGATGGAACAATGCAAATACAAAGTCATTGTGCTCTTGGCAAACATTCGTAGCATAATAAATAAACTCAGATAACTAGCACATGCATAGATAAGTAATTATGCTTGAACCAATTGTTCACAAGTGAGCTCTGAGTAATTTGCCCATGTCACCTTAAGCTTAATCATCATTCATATGGTTAGCATTTGTGATTATGTAGTTGTATGTTATTATTCTTTCAAACAACTTCTGAAATGTTGCTTTACGATTCCAGCCTTTGACTAACTTCTCAGGTAGCAAGTGCAAGCGATGTGGGATTTATGAAGAAAACAGTATTATTTCAGATGACGTATATGATGAATGGGAGCTTTGTCCTTCTGATTTTCAAGCCCCTTATGGCATGTATGTTCATTTCAAGGAGAAGGAATTTAATGCCACATTTTTGTGCCCAGAATGCCCATTTTTTTTTAATGGTGCGTGCTTTGCTGTCTTGTCTTTATTTATTGAAATTCCTTCTACACCATTCATGATGGATTGGCCACTCTGGATACATCAGTACATTATCTGCAAAGGCTGTTTATATTTGAAGAGATGCTGTTGCAGTTTGCAGATATTGAATTGATTGTCAAAACTTTTGAAGTTCCGATTTTGAAGCAAGGTTATTTCGACATTCATAGTTGTATGCTAATAATCTCTTCAATGAGGTTTTTGTTACCTCAGATCCCAAAATTTCTTCAATGAGGGATGATTAGGCATCGCCGGGCAAGATTTGCTACACTTTGCATTTCTGAACCAATTTTTCTGGATTTTGTCTTCTGAGTTTGCGTGCTTTAGCACTTATATCAGTTCTAGCGACACTAATTTTCTCAACGTGTGTAGTGTCTAGCCTAGCGCCCGAAGTGCATGATAGAGGAAAAGGAATGCAAGTAGCCGTCGTGGTTTTGCTAAGTTCTTTAATCTCAACTATTCTCGTAATTGGATTGGTGGCTGCATACAAGTACTGGCAAAAGAAGAAGAGGGAGCAGGAGCAGGCTCGGTTTGTAAAGTTATTTGAAGATGGAGATGACATTGAAGCTGAGCTGGGCCTTGGCTCTATGATCTAGTGATGAACAAAATAGTTCTTGTACAGTAGATTGACATCACAAATTGAGTTCCATGTGCTAGGATAAGAGGACAAATATTTTTGGTTTGATCAGCAATTTCTATTTACCACGAGAACGGTTTATCAAAGTGAAAAGCATTGTACAAATCTTGATACCCATATATGAATGTCCTGAATAGAGATACCTACGGTTCAACAGTCTGGCAAAATCTAACCAATACAAGTGATTTATGGACTCTGCTTAAAAGGTACCTCGGCAAACGAAATGCTCCGTTCCATCACTTTGACTCAGCTCAGAACCAAAAACAAAAACCAAATGATATGGCTTTCTCGGCAGCAATGCCATAATGGAGAATTTCTGTACTGTTGCATTTGGCTTCTTTGATTGAAGTGCAACGAAAACTCCCTAAAACGGGGGAAGAGAGACCAGCGTAGAGCTGCATGTAAATACGTGGCAAATCTGGCATCACATTGTTTCTTGTTCATCTCCTAGAGCTCAAAGGGAAACACCGGCATATCTTCCAAGTATAACGATTTTTCCCATCTCTGGCTGTCGGAGCTGTTTCGAGTCATCTGTGAGCACTAAGACCAGAAAAGTCCAGCAGCTTCAAGAATGAAAAGCAACGACAAAGACCTTGAACACTGCACAAATCTAAAATCTAACTAGAAGAGCTCCTTATCCAGTCATTGAAATTGCGTAGTTCTTCAGAATGAGAGCCATAAATTGCCTTAATGGTGTCCCTGCAGCTACTGCAGAGAGAAAATTGAAGGATTTCATGAGAAATGCTCATTTATTCGGTAATTAAATAAGAAAACAGTAGATACCGAACCTGCAGGCCTCCTTGTTGAATTTTTTTCTGTGTATTCCGTATAAAGATTCGAATATATCTGGCTCTACACGACAGAAGTAAGGACGATCTAAAGAACAAAGAGGCACAAAGCCACACTCTTAAAACAGATATCAGCATAATGAGTGGGATGAGTGGGGATGCGAGGTTTTACCAGCGTAGATGGAGCAACTTCGAGTGCTCTTTTGAAAATGAACACACCATCCATCTGGACCTATCAAGCTTTTATAGAGCTGAAATTGATCAAAAAATGGCCGAGCATGAAGAGAAGAGATTGGATGAACGAGAAAGAAATTCACAGACAAGCATCAAATAAGAGAATGGAAGGGAAGTCTGAGGTCGAGGATGCAAAGCTTTAGGGTTTCTGAAGCAGGCAAGGAGCAAAAGCTGTAGAAGAGAAGCAAACCTCAACATCAGAAGGATGCGTAAAAATTTCCTCAGGAGAGGCAAAAGAAGGGCCTTTCTGGAGCTTGCAACAGGCACCGCAACCCTCGACGCAACGCCATAATTCTCGTTTCTTGTCGCCACCAAAGCCTGCGGAGGCGAGGCTCTGCTTTTTATTACGTGTCGTCTTCTTAGAGGGCAACAGGGGGCGATGCGCCGCCGAGCAGACGGTGAAGGAAGAGGAGAGAGTGAGGAGGAGAGACATGACTTCAATCGAAGGTTCTGTCAGGGAGAGATAATAAGAAATATGAAGCGGAAGCAGATGAAATGGAAATGGGGGTGGGTGGTTATAGAAGTTAGAACGCTAGGCAATACTAGTACTCTACCTTGAAATTTTATTATAGTCTAGAGACAAAACATCTGATATTTAATTTAAATATTTAATAAAATTTAAAATGCCTAGAAGTTAGTAAATTCCCCTAAAAACAATGAATACGGAAAACATGCACTCAAATTTCTATAATCAACTAGAATGAGTAAACCAATAAAATTTCTAGCTTCGATAAAATCATCTCTCGCTTCGCCATCCATGTCTACAATAACATTTATGCGATTCGTAAATAATATTTTTTGGATAAAGTGATTAATTCAACTATTTCACCTATTAATTTATAGTAAAGAGAAATGAAAATAAATTTCCATTATTAAATTAATTGAAAAATGAAACCTCAGATAATATAGAAATTCAATTGTATTTATATAATATAAATTTTTTGTTGTACATCATGAAATGTAAGTTGGATAAAACATTATTCAGATTCTTCTCCAGGAAAGAATTAAAAGGTTATACTCAATTCATTGAAGAGGGCTGTGTTCGCGTCAAGCAACTTTCATTCAGTACGTTTCAGTTCACCTCTGCCAGAACAATCAATCACCTTCACAGTAACAACGGATTTCCCACACACACTGGGTTTAAAGTTCCATCATCATTTTGCAAAGTTCTAGTAGGCTCACACCAATTATATTAGAGTTATGGCGAACATATAGCGCATCGAATAAGAATATGCCGAATGACATGGAAGAAAAAAAAAACTGTTCCTTCATAAAAACCATAAACTCCAGTTATCCCGTCAGAGTTTTCATAAAAGCATTACATAATAATTAATAAAATACTAGGCCTGTCTTCTTACACCACTTTTAACTCACGCCTGAATGCTCCTCAAGGTGACTCACTGCCTCTGGGTGAATGGCGGGCATCATCATCATCTTCAATGGGGCTTCGGTCTTCCTTAGGGCTGGCACTCCGGCTGCGACCATTAGCTTTAGGGCTAACATAGCTGTCCCTTGCAGGGCTACTAGCAGGGCTTCGGCTCTTTCCTCTGGGACTGTAGTCGGATCCATCTTGCCGGGCACCCGGAGAAGCCTCACCTCTCTTGTCTGGACTGCCCTCATCAGGGCTCAGACTCCTATTCCTTGTCTTCGAGGGTGGAGGACTGTCTTTGGGCTCTGGGCTTCTGTATCGAGGACTCAATGACCTATCATCATGAACTGGGCTCCGTTCTCTTCGGACAGGGGACCTTGATCGGCTGCAAAATACAAAAGCAACCAAACCAACCATTCAGAACAAGATTCAGTGCGAATGAATGGGGTGAAAAAAATGTTTCCAAACACATTCTACAATAAATTCTAGATGATGTAAGGACTATAATCATCCAACCTGTAGCTTCTATCTCGGCTATAACTTCGATCACGGCTTCTGCCACGGCGGGGTGAGGGTGACCTAACAGGTGAACGTGAATAACTTCGCCCACGTCTGCAGGATAAACAAGAAAAAATGACAGTATAAATTAAACAATGTTAAGACCAATAGATAATGCAGGCATTACACAGCCCTACCTCAGCTTCTTCGGGCTATTCTTGCAGTTTCGCTCTATATGGCCTCTCTCACCGCAGCGGTAACACTTGTTCTTCCAGTCTCCGGCTTTGCAATCGCGAGCCCAATGTCCATCAAGGCCACAATTAAAACAGCGTCCAGAACCAGGAGGAGGACCTCTACCTAAATATTCTCGAGAACCGCGAGGCACCTGATTGTTAAGGTAAGGTAACAAACTACTTACTCAACAAACACCAACAATCAAAATACAGTTTATTTTTCTTTCTTTCTTTTTTTGTTTTTTTCAGGACTTTGACGCAAGTGATAACTACAGGGAATAGAGATAGATGCAACAAAAAGCCACAACTCAGCACATAGTTTATACAGAGGGCAAGCACTTTCACATAATTTGATTACAGCCACGACATTTAAATCAGAACCCACTATATTACATGAAAATAGTTTAAGCAATTAGTGCTTACCCCTTTTGCAAACTCCACAATAATTCGACTGCCATCAACATCACGGCCATCTAGGTTATATCTTGCATCGTCTGCATCTCGGTAATCACTAAACTCCTGTTTTAAGGATGTGAGGAACAAACAATGGAAGTGACACGGAAATTTTCACCACCCTCAACAATTCATTGCCCCACACAGGAATAAATCAAAGTGAAAAGAAATAAAGTAAAAGCAGAGCAAAGAGTAACAACTTACAACAAAGGCGAAATCATGCTTCATATCCACATCTCGAATTCTGCGTAAATGGTTTCCAGAAACAGTAAGGCCATCATTACTTAACTACTGCTAGAGTATGATACTTCGCCCCTCAAAGACGAACAAAACACCAGTTTGTGATTGTTGCCATTTCCATAAAAACACGCAATAACATTACAGAAAGAATCGCCAAAGTCAACACTCAGCAGGAATTTCCACCAATTCCACCAAGGCCACCCTCTCACCATAGACCTCCAGGTTTAGGCAAAACCCCAGAAACCTTCAACAAGATCATTCAAGTTAAAACACGACACCTAGGGAATAGGGTTCCACTAACATAAAACCAAGCATGCAAAAAAGCTTGGCAAAACCTGTATATACGCCCTAATTTTCACGGCAAAAGATAGCCCAATCCCACACCAATTAACCACTCAATTAGCTCGCTAGTCAATTCACAGAATGGATGAACTATGAACCAGGCAGAAATAAGAATTAGATTTTTCAAACCATGTATATATTGGAACCTATTGAATATACTGAACTTCCGAGAAACAAGACCAACTCTCAGAAGGAAAATGTGATCTCGAGATTATTATAAGAAGTTACTAATGGAATATATGCATATTTGGAACTGCAAAAGACCTTTGTCAAAATTTAACCGATGGGCTCACAGAAAAAACAGCGAAGTCATATGAGCCATTGGTTCTTTAAGAAAGCAATAAATAAAAAAAGTATGATCCTTCATGTCGATGGACATGTTCACTGCTTGCGACAATGGCCAAGAATCCAAGATCTTGAACAAGATTATAATCATGCTTACCTTCCATATCGACTAAAGAGCCGCTCCAGATCACGCGAACGAGTTCTTGAAGACAAACGGCCCACATAGAGGCGAGTGTTACCATATTTATCATCATAGCGAGGCATTGTTGCTGTTAAATAAGGCAAAATTAAATGCATTTGCTTAATAAAAGCATACAAAGATACAGATCACACACGATAACTACTTCATTAGATACTGAATGAAGTGGTGAACTTGGTGAGCTTATGCCATGTTCAATTTCAAGGGGAGCAAATGCACAAGAAAAAAACTATATGCTCAGATTCACAAACAGCCCAAAACAATTTTGCTTCCAAAGTCTAAGGCAAACTAATTAGTGCGGTATTGAGGTGAAAATTGAAATATGAATATGCCGAAAACAAAGCTAATTGGTGACAACAAAGACTCTTTGATGCAATAGCAAAATTCACTTGCGGGGACATGCGAACACGAGATCCAGAGATACAACACAGCAAGAACGAAAAAGATGATCCAATTAAAAGCCAGAACGAGATAAGACAAAAGGTTAGAGGATAAGAAATCTCTCACCAGGGAGATTTACTCCGGCGACAACGGTTGCGAGCTCAAACCCTGAAACTTGAGGATCAGAATGAGTACTTGCAATTTTATAGGATGTACCGACATACTTGGACGGCCAGGATCCCACTATTACGATCCAAGCGTCCCCTTGAATTCCGCGACGTATTTTAAGAAAACAGCATTCTTATTATCAAAGGGCCCAAAGGAATGGGCTTCCATAAGATTCTGACGCGGGAAAATGGAGGCCCAGGCCCAATTGATATAACTATCGTTGCTGATGTTAGATTTTTTATTTTTTATTTTTAAATGACTCATGTCATTTTACTTCTTATAGGTAGCATTCATCAGTATCAACCTTTTTAAGTCATGGTAGGTTTAACTTCAGCTGTGAGAAGGTTTTTAAATCGAATGGAGTTCAATCTAACGACTTCATAGCTTAAATAGCATATAAAAGCTCCCGTACATATGGGAAATTGCGAGTTTGAACACACTAACAACATTAAATCATTAGTGTTCACTCCTAATTAGGAGGGGGAAAAAATGAAACGGGCACTATGTTATACACATGCAGTTGACACGTTGGCGGGAAGCCTCCAGCTGTGTGTAGTTTAATTTTACTTCATTAGAGGGATAATATTATTAAAAAAAATTATAAATCATTTCATTCAATTCATTTTTTTTCGCAACTTATAAACAAGGAGTTTTATTTGTTTCTTGCGGACATTCATCTTAACTACAACAGTCGAATCAAATAAAAATAGAATGTGCTTAGGCCCATTGGCCATCTTTAATTAATTTGTTTCAGTAGAAGAAGCAGCTGGAACAAAATGGAGCTGGTGATCTATTGATAAAACATTTAACTCCTCTTGTTCTTGCTTCCAAACACTAACGTCAAGTAGAACAAGAACCTAAAGAAAAAACCCCAAGCAACCGTTACCCAGAAGCAGCTCCACTTATCCAGCTGCGTGATCCCCTGCTGCCTTAGTATATCGGCTCCCGTGGTCACGCACGTCTGGCCGTTGATGCTCATCCCCAACGTCTTGCTCATGCTCTTCAGCAACTCCACCTTTAACGACGTCGTCACCTCCCCCAACGGCGTGTTGTCGAACATCTGTGTCCCCCTCACGAAACACCTCGGTGGCTCCATCCCGAACTCGTTCTGCAACACCCCCTCGTACGGATACTTCACCAGCGACATGTAATGAAACCATATCCAGTACAGTGGCATCCTATTTCTGCTGATGAAGAATCCGCTGAACAGAAGGAAGTACGCTAGAATAGCCACCACCACAGTGAATCCCAGCATCACGTGCGACACTATCCCGGATAGGAAAGTCACGAAGGAGCTTCCCGCCCAGAAGGAAGCGAACATTACCAGGAAGTAGAACAGGAAGCCGGAGCTCCCGCCGGCCAGGCCCACCGACCAGAATGTGGCGGCGGCGAATGCCAAAGAGAGGATGGCTAAGGAAGGGATTGAGATGATGGAATGGGCTAGCACGTAGGACCAACGCCGGTATGCATTGTAAGCAGTTTCTCTCATGAAGATGTATCGCTCTTGGAGAAACACAGGGAAGGCCTCGGCGCAGGTGTAGAAGGTGGTGGACATTGCGAAGGCGAAGAAACCGAGGCGCTCTTGAACGCCTTTAGGAGTATTATCCAGATGCCAGAAGATGGTGGCCAAGATCCCTCCGGTTACGAGAACCGCACCGAGTCGAATTCCGAACAGTTCCGGCATTCTTCTGGAATTAGTGAGCGATCGTTTCGCTATCACTATCATCTCCGTCCAAAATGGATTAGCATATGTTGGAACCGACGACGCGGCGTCGACGTTGGAATGGTGCGGTGCACCGCACACTAATTTACCCCTGGAAATGCTGGCGGCAATGGCGTCCTTGAGTGTTCCGGTGAAGAATCGGTTGGTGTCTGGTTTATTTTTCGCGGCATTTAACTGCCACGATCTGTTGAACTCCACTAAACTCTGGGTCCCACCCGGTGACTCTTCGAGCTCACGAATAAGGTCCAGTGCGAACTCGGTCCGGTTCTCCTTGTCGGGTATGGGGTGACCGAACTCCGAGAAGAAGCGCGGGAGATTGGCGGGAGAGCCGGTATATACGGTTTGGCCACGAGAGAGAAAGATCAAACGATCTAGTAAGCCGAGGATTCTATAACTTGGTTGGTGTATGGACATGATCACGATGCTCCCACTCTGAGCGATTCGCTGCAAGACCTTAACGACCATGAATGCGCTGGTGGAGTCCAGTCCTGAAGTAGGTTCATCGAGGAACAGAATGATGGGGTCGTGGATGATGTCGATTCCGATGGAAACTCGACGCCTTTCGCCGCCGGAGACCCCGCGGTGACCCTCATCGCCGATGACTGTTTTGGCGGCGTTCTGGAGGCCAAGCTGGTCGATGAGTGCTTGGACTCTGGCCTTCTTCTTTGAGGCAGAGAGGGAGCGAGGGAGGCGAAACTCGGCGGAGAACATGAGAGTCTCTTCCACGGTGAGCATGGGGAAGAGAAGGTCATCTTGCATTACGTAAGCAGAAATAACTTTGCGAAGTCTGGACTCCAAAGCCTCGCCGTTCAAGGTGACGGAGCCTTTCAGGCTGTCCTTGGAGATACGATCGGCGAGGGCATCGATAAGGGTGGATTTTCCGGAGCCACTGGCACCGAGCACTCCCATGATCTGCCCGTCTCTGGCCTCGCCGGAAATGTTATTGAGTAGAATCTTGGTGCCGCCCTTACCGGCATTTCCAAGTTGAGAAACGACGTGGTTTTGAGGGAAGGTCAATTTGTGGCGGACTTTGACACTGTAAGTTAAATTGGTGAAGGAAAGAATAAATGGATAAGAGGTGGGATGGGGAGGGAGGTGGAGTATACGGTGGGGAGGGGTGTCGTTTTGAGCGTCATCAACGCGTTTGAGGAGCTCGCCGAGGGTGGGACCGGAGACATGTGGGTGCTGTGGCAGGTGGAGGAGCTCCAGCTGAGAGCGGTTGAAGAAGGGGAGCTCCATAGACGACGTCGTGTCAGGTGGCGGAGTGAGAGGGAAGGTTCCTTGAGAGGGTTTAGCTGGAAAAACGAGAGGTTTGGGAGATTTTATAGGGAAGAGAAATGGGTAGAAGGGTTAGAGAAGAAGATAATGGGAATGTTAGGTAATTCTGTTCCTTATTTTCGTTGCCTTGGCATGAAAGCGTTTGGTGAATATGGTTGAGACTTGGGATGAGCTACGAAGATTTGCAGCATTACGTTATACCTCGTAGACTTTTGTGTGTGATAGAGAGTAGGAGGTGACGCTGGAGCTGAGGTTAAGAAAAAACTACGAAATGAACTTAAGGTGTAAAGATAAAACATAATTGCGTGCGATTAAATGAGATGTTTATATTTATATGGTTAACTGCTCAGCATGCGTATGCCAATTAAATTATGCACCTTTTTTATACGAGAATGCACCTTTTTTTTTTTTTTTGCCAATGAGAGAATGCACTTTTAATTCATATAACAAGTAGATATTTATATATTTATCTATCTTTGATCAATTTATAAGTCCAATTTTCTGCTAAGGATCCTCAGCCATTAGATAGAGTCCCTTTTTCTTCTCTTGATGGAGAAGCATTGACATGGAGCGTTATAAGCACTTTGGACGGAGCATGACAAGGAATCAACATCAAACAAAATTATTTGTAATTTTTATTTGAGGTGGGGAGGGGTTTTACAAAATGGATTGGTCAGAGTCGTAACCAGGGAAACAAACTAAACAGGTTGCCATTTCAAGGCATGGCTTTGCATTGCTGATGCTCGTTCGGTTCGTTAGTTACAGCAAACTGTAATGTTGGAGTCACAAGTCAATTGCTTTAATTTGGTTTAGTGACTTATTAAATGGCTATATTGGACAAGCCGCATGGGTATAAACTTATATTTGTCCGAAAAGGGTCACCAACGCATTCTAATCTATTCCTCACACGAAAACCAAAGCCTGCACACGAGCCCTTTACTGGAAAATTTTCTCAGGCTACATGTTTAAAAATTGTTGTTCAGGTGTAGCGGTCAAAAATATCATACTTTAGGTGTGGATGTTATATCGGTCGTAGACCGGACAAGAGATACTGTAGATGAGCGTAATGAACGGCATGTGAATAAAATTTGACGATTTCTTACGTTCTGGCTTCAGGTTCAAATACCTGGGAATCTCAGCAGTCCGCACCAGAGCTCGAGTTTCTCTGTGCTGGTGAGGTCTAAACCACACGCCCAACATCCAGCAGTGACTGGATAACTCGCGAATAGGTCTCCATGTTGTGGCAAAACACAGATGGACTCATTATTAGATTACATATAACTCAGTTGGATTAATAATTTAATCCAATTTTTGATCCATCAAATTTGTTCTCATTTCTATCTTAACTCAAGTTTTAAATGATGAGTTTTAGTCTCACAATATATAGATAAAATGATTCAATTTTTTATTAAATTATAGATGTCGATGTTTTCAATGCATCGAGAGTTGAGGGATTAAAACCCATTTAATTTATTTTGTTGAAGACTATAACTCAATTATCAGGGTTCAATTGATGAGAGCACGTTCGTTGATTGGCTGAGAGACTAGAGCATCATTATTTGGCCATATAGATAAGTTTGAGGTTAAAGCAGCTGAGAAAATTTTAAATGCAACAGGAGGGAGACCCCAATGCTAGAAATATTGCATGACCCTGTTAGTTGGATGGGTCAAGGGTCAAGGCCGATCAAACTACCGCCTGTGTCGTCTTGTCTTTTATTTCATGATTCACAACCGGTTAGTTGCCTGTCGCAATCTGTTCAAATAACCAGGTTGCCTGACATGAGATCGTTTCGAAAACCAAAGCTCTAGTTCGGTAGTTCCTAGTTGATCGCCGAGGAAAAAATTATTTCAATTTACTAGTGACAACGGATTCAACATACTACGCCGCCCGATCAAATATTCGTCAGAATTGAATCATATCATGCTCTTTCATTGTTCACAAACCTACCGGCTCAAATAATTAGGATTCATATCCAAGCTAACAAGGAAAATAAAGGAGCCCAAACATATCTTTCGCTTTTGCCAAATATGTGAAAAAAATTGGTTTATCCTTTTTCACACTGTAAATATTTGAAAGAACAAATAAACAAAATAGAAAGCGTACCCAGGGAAAGGACATCCATCTCTCATAATAAGATGGGATGAATGTTACAGGGAGACCTAGGGCAACAATCCTAACATAAAAACTGCATCGAGTAGAGGCCACCAATTCAGCTTGAAGAATAGCAGCAGCCAAACCACTGGAGGGTTGAGCTAATTCTCTACAAACAACATTCAATTGCCTACTCTCTTTTCGTCTTTGACTTGGAAGTTTGAGAGCCGCTTGTACACCTCGCCACAAATTTCAGAATCTCGTCAATTAGAATGACAGGGAAAGCAACGACCAAGACCAAGAGCCACTCATTGAAGTCGAGAGGCACGATGCCAAATATTTGTGCTAAGAATGGCACGTACAATATCAAGAAGTGCATACCAAATGACACAGACATTGCCAAGAGAAGCCAAGGATTTTTCCAAGGGGGCATCGTCAAAAGGCTTCCATCCTCAGAAAGGGCATTGAGGGAATTGAACATCTCAATGGCTACCAGCACTGACAGGGACAGCGTCATGGCCTTCACTTTTCCAGTTTTGAAATAGTCACAGGGGGAATCATCAAAAGAAATGACCCTATCACCAGCAGTGAACGGAGAAGCAGTGAAGTTCTTCCAAGAGGAGCACTGACCCCAGTTGGCAAGTTGTGAATAAGTAACAAGAGTATGGTTATCGTGGGTAAGGTCAATGCCTAAGAAAGAACCGTGTGTATACCATATAATGAAGATACCAACTGTAGCACACCCAACATACAACCCAATAACCTGTGCAGGATAACAAAAGATCAGATATAAATGGCGGTATCAATGCAGGAAGACAATCGCATCACACATAATCAACATATTGCGCAATATACGGTATCTATCAGGGAAAAGAACAAGGGGGGAGGGAAAAAGTACCAGATAACGGAACAAAATCCATGCATTAATAAGAGAATCATCACTACGACGAGGAGGCTTCTTCATTATATCCTTATCTGGTGGATTGAATCCCAAAGCTGTGGCAGGTGGTCCATCCGTGACAAGATTGACCCACAGCAGCTGAACAGGTATTAGTCCTTCAGGAATACCCAGTGCTGCCGTTAAAAATATAGAGACAACCTCGCCAATATTTGAAGAAATCATGTACCTGTTAAATTGGATTTGGAACAATAATCAAGTTATGTACACATGTTTAGTTGATCATTTTTCCACCAACGTAACTGCAGGCAGCATAAACTTAGTTCAATCTAGAAAGACGCTAAAGTCAAATGCAGTTTTTCTTTTATTTTGGATTACAAAAATAGCATATTATTAATCACTTTTAGTAAGAATCTTGTGAGGACCAAAACAAGCACAGGTCATCCATTGGGGAAGGTAGGAGAACAATTTTGCGATGTAACTATATCCTGCTTTCACATATTTAGACTTAGACAAGCAGATTGATCCACCTGATAAAAGCCTTCATGTTATTGTAGATAGATCTGCCTTCACCAACAGCAGCAACTATTGTACTAAAATTATCGTCAGCCAATACCATATCCGAGGCTTCCTTTGCCACCTAGATTTAAAAGACAGTACAATGGTGTTAAGAGATAAATAAAAATAAGCAGATGTACCAATCCCAGCATAAACTCAAGATAAAAGTTTCCAGGTAGACAGTAACAATTAATAATTTGGGGTTCCAAACAACCCATTTAATCATCAGTCGAGGAGCCTACATCTGAGGAGCGATAAAGCCTCAAATCATTTCAACGAGAGGAGAACATGGACCTCATAAAGACTGCCCACTTCATTTAGCACACTTGCATTCATCATTACTATCATGCTTATTTATTCTGTACAGGAAGGGATGATGCTATCATAAGGAAAACAGAATACCTCTGTCCCTGCAATGCCCATTGCAATGCCAATATCAGCAAGCTTCAAGGCAGGTGCGTCATTCACACCATCTCCAGTCATGGCAACCACCTCCCCTTCCTCCTTGAGCAGCTTCACTATCTCCTGTTTGTGACCTGGTTCAGCCCTTGAAAACAAAAGCCGACCACTTTGTCTCAAATGGGACTTTTTATCACGTAGCTCCATAAAATCTTTGCCAGTTATACTTTTGGAACTAATGTCTTCATTGGGTCCAAATACACCAATTTCACGGCATATAGTTTCTGCAGTGTTCTTGTTATCCCCAGTAATTACCATAATACGAATTCCAGCAGCTCTGCAGTCCTCAATTGCTTGGTATACTTCCTCTCTAGGAGGATCCTATACACATTTCAAGATTCAATTATACATTGTAACTTGAGTGGATAAAGCAGAAGTTAGAAAAATGGAAACCCAAAAACTCACCCTCAATCCGACCAATCCAGCAAATACAAGTTCGCTCTCAATAGATGGATAGTTAGATGGGTCAAGTAAGAGTTGGTGAGCTGGATGATCATCATTACCAAAGTAGTTTTCAAACATACGGAAATCATCCTTGTATGCAAAACCTAAACAGCGTAATGCACTAGTTGACATTTCATGAAGAGCTTGCAAGATAAGGTTCTTGGCATTATCATCAAGTTTCACAACAGAACCATCACGTAGCTGAACTTTAGAGCTTCTTTCCAACAAATTTTCCACCGCACCCTGTTAAGTTTTAGGGAAAATTATCATTGAAAAATGTATTCCCATGCAGTGAAGAAAGCAAGATAGGGGAAAGAAAAAAGAGCAAGAGAACATGTACACTGAGGTATTGTGCATTAGTTATAAAAACAAGGGAGAACAAGGACGAGAAGAATAAGTTTGTCAGGGAGCACTACATGGATGAGCAACATGCCATCTACTTGATACCTAGGAGATGCCATTATTACCCCAACAAACCAATTTTAAGGGAATGTTCCCTACACTTGGTCAGATATCAATCAACTGAGATCAGACCTAGAGCCCAACCTCCACAAGGAAGATACAATTGATGCTCAGAACCTACTTACAATGTGAACACCAAAAAGCTGCAGCCAGTGCTATGATGGAGTCCCACATTAGGGAGCTACAAATAATACAAGCAATAATCAAGTACTATGCTTCTTCAGCATTACAAACAAGCTTGTTGATTGAATCCAAGCTCAACTCATTCATTTAATCAATGAACTAACAACAAGAACAACAAGCCTTATCCAGGACAATGAACAAAAAGTCAACATAGTCTTCCTATGTAGCGCACCCCCCCCCCCAAACAAAAAAGAAAAGAAAACACATCGCGAGAGAGAGAGAGAGTACCTTCACCAGAAGTGACTTCTTCCCCTGAGGAGAGTTCACAATAACACCCATTGACTTCCTATCACGGTCAAACTCAAGAGTAGCAATCCGCTGGTCATGTTTAATCCACCAGTCACAACAACCTTCACAAAATTGGAGGTAGAGCATGTTAATCATGTGTACTGACCATTGAAAGGATTAACTAATAAGTTTCCCATGCTGGCGCTGCCAAGCCAACTGTTCTCCAACACATAATCTTCCAAATCCGTTACCTCAAAGAACCTTAAAGCAGTTCAGATGCCTTATTCTTGTTTTCTCACTTCAATTTGTAAACTAATAATTCAATAAACTTCTTTAAATGCAATAAACATTATCCAGGAGATATAAAACTCTTTCTCATACAAATTTGATGAGCCCATTTCAACTTACGTAATATGGCACTTGCACTCGCTGCTCTTCCATCTCGGGCTTCTTCAGGAAGACCCATCTTCTCCACCAAAACCTGGATTCCAAAGAGAAGGCACAAAAATATTGTTGAAGAATAAAGTTTACTGGCTGCATTGAGTAGGTTCACAAGAGAAAAGGGGCAAAGAACATGAAAAGGGTACAGGTCTTACCTTCAAGGCGGCTTCTGTGGGCATTCCATGAGCCACAAATTTATGCTCTGACTGTGTGACTTCAGCATCATTACATACAGCAGCTATTTTTGCTATCGTCTTGAGATTAGCATCCATTCGACCTGTTGGCCAGTCCTCTATTCTACCATCGGATGGATTGTAAGTAGTTCCTTCCACCTTGAAGGCTCGCAGCATATCTACATTAGGACCCATAGCTACAAGCTTAGCTGCTGCCATCTGGTTTGTTGTCAATGTACCCGTTTTATCTGAACATATCACAGTTGTACAGCCCAAGGTCTCTACGCTTGGCAGTTTTCGAACAAGAGCATTCTTCTGAGCCATCTTACGAGTACCCAGCGCCAGGCAAGTTGTGATGACTGCAGGCAGACCTTCTGGAATCGCAGCAACAGCCAACGCAACAGCAATCTCAAAGTAATATGTACACTTCTCAAAAGAAAACTTAAAGTTCCTAGGCCACCCATCAACAATTTCCCATGAGAGGAAGTACTTAACATTGATGAGCCATACAAAAGCACATATTATTCCAATTATAATAGTTAGCATCTCTCCAAACTCATTGAGTTTCTTCTTCAATGGGGTATCCTCCTCACTCTGCGATGCCGCATGAATCTGGCGGTGCACCTTTCCAATCTCTGTTTCCATGCCCGTGTGAGTAACCAAGCAAATGCAATTTCCGTTAACAACTGTTGTCCCTGCGAAAACCATACATTTCTTGCCTTGAATATCAGAATCCTCGGGAACAGCCTTGTTATTCTTATTCACAGCTTCACTCTCTCCAGTCAATGAACCCTGTTCCAATCGTAGAGTTGAGCTAATCAATTCCACAACCCTCATATCAGCAGGTACCTTATCCCCAACCTTAAGCTCAACGATATCACCAGGCACAAGGTCCTTCGCCAGCAAGTTTGGAACTTTCTTATAATCACGAATCACAGACGCGTGCTCTGACTGAATCTCCTTCAAAGCTTCAAGTGCCTTCTCCGCATTGCTCTCTTGCCATACTCCCACGATTGCATTCACAATCAATATCAGAAATATAACTAAAGGCTCTACAAATGCTGTAATCTCCTTCTCTCCGCCTTCCTCACCATCTATCCAGGCCAGCACAAAGGAGATGATGGCAGCGGCGAGCAGAATCCGAACCAATGTGTCGTTGAACTGCTCAAGGATTAGACTCCAGATCGACTGCCCCTCGTGCTTTTCCAGCTCATTCCAACCATGGATCTGGCGGCGATTCTCAACCTCATCAGAACTTAAACCCGCTTTGACCTTCACCTTATAAAAATCCTCGCATTCCTGCACATCTTTAGCCCAAGCCTTGAAGGTGTCCCCATCCGAAGAATTGGAACTGAGATTCTCTCGTTTGCCGTAGTTTTGGCCCCCTTTACCCATTTGGACTCGACCAAAATAAACTTGGAGAAAATGGTGAATCTCTCAGGGAAAGCGTCTGGCAGTTAATTCATCAACAAAATAAAAATCATCAGTCAAAGGTATAGAGAAGCGCAGATCGAGATCGAATTGTTGCCCCCCGAAACCCTAGTTATAAAATGCGTCACGGGAACACGATCTTACAAGATAAGCGGATGTCTCGATTCAATCCAATTAAAAAAAGGAAAACTGTCGAAAAACCAATTTCTGTAAGCCACTTTCTACGGACTTTAATAGCTCTCCCTGTGCGTCTGTTTATCGCGGAAACTGAATACCAGAGGATTGAAAGCGTGAGAGAAAAAGCTTCAGGGATTCGCCCAGAACATGATATAATGGTATTCCCCACTACGAAAGCTTCCTGTGGTACACGCTCTCTCTCTCTGCGTCTCTCTAATTCCTAGGGTTTATGTATAGATGAGCTTAATTGAAATCAGTTAGGCAATTAGTTATTTGGAGCGGCGATTTCGTGGAAGGTTCGCGAAGGATTAAAAAAAATTCAAAAATAGCCACTCAAGGGTGGCCTCTAATCGTATACGAACGTGGAAAGTTACTATGCATGACTCCGCGATGCTTTAATATTCTATTGGTACAGTTGTTGTGATCTTCTTTCCTATTGGCTGCACATCGTTCTCACTCGCACGATTTGCCATTTTCATTTTCATAAAACGCCGGTCTGCTTACGTGACTTGATCTGCAGCGTCCGTATGTCCAGTCAAATTGTTCTCTTCCAGAATCCAAAACTTCACATTACTGTATGGTATTCACTGTAAAAACAAATTTTCAATTTTCAATCAAAGAACAACAGGTTTACGAAAATGTTCCCAAGGCAAGAACAAGACGGGAATCTGAATGCAGCAGACGAACCAAAAAATACTCCATGAGCTCATCATGATTGTGTGAAGATCTGCATTGAATGTCTTGTTAAATCTAGATCATTTAAATCAAATCAGAACAATCTGTATTTTTTTATTATATTCTTATTTTGTAAAGGTAATTGTTCTCATTGATAGATTGTTCAAAATGAATGAAGTCATTTTTTAAAGAAATTAAATGTTTTATTTAAAAAAATAAAATTTAATCAGACAAGTTTTGATGGGCATTCCGGATATGGACTCATGTACAGGTCCGAGGAATTGGTTCTGAAGGTTTGATCAGATGAGGGTGGCATCAAAGTGACGACAGGTTCGACCTGTTTGCTTCTTTAAAATATGTTTGTGGCCACGACTTGTTCGACTCCATGAGCTCGACGTATGTGCTCCATACGAATTAAAGCGATGGCAAGCTCATCATTAGGGCGTACAATACTTTGATTACCGGTACTAATCAGTATTGGAGGTAGAGCATCAATTTAAAAAAAAAAAAAAACCAAGAAGGGGCGGTACAGCTCCTGTTTTAACAAGGCATTGGATCCTAAAACCATTACGAGACCAATCCTTTGGAATTTAAGTCTCATCTTCCGTAACGAGGGTGACTGATAAATAAGACTAAAACTTAGGAGTGAGTACAGGGGTTAGAAAAAGGCACATAATTGGCCATACATAAATGAGGTAGTTGTCTTGGTAATTAATCAACCTGGATTCCAAAACCCCGGTGGAACAAAAACAGGAGTGATTAAATAATCAGCGTGCGCACTCGACCAAGACGAATTATCAATGGCTCTAAAATATTGTATCGAGATCACCAGAGCTTGAGAGGCTGCTAAGCGTGGGTTACAGGAATCTTCCGGGACCGGACGAAATCCACGAATAGCAGTGTAAAATGACGTATGGATCTGAATTTTCCAGAAACAGTTCGAAGCCATGTATATAAAATAATATCTCCGAGGGGCCCACTCAACAGAGTGCGTCGCAGCCACAACCTTTGGGATGAGCGTATGGGCCACAAGGCTCTAATATTTCTATTACGTGGTCAACATCTTTACTTGCCCCGCTTTCACATCAAGACCAGAAAACTTCGAGGCCAAGACTTTTCTTTTAGATCCATACTTCTCAACGTAACTAAGCAAAAAGCAGCAACACTTGCCTTTGGAGGAAAGAAAAGCCATCAATCTACTATACATCTCGTGCAGTTTTAATTTTAAATGTAATAATATATAAATTTCGGTACAGCCCAATCATTATTTAAGCTATTCAGAATATTCAAAGACATGTACGGTTTTGCAGGGATCAATAATGTAAATAGTTATAATAACTAAGTTGTGTTAAAGCCGGGGTTTAGGAATAGAGTTTCACGTTCATCGCTGTGGGCTTTGAGTTGCACTTGATTTCAAGTGACGATATCTTAACTGAGCTAAGACTGTATGAATTGGGATATGTATTTATTTCTGGATAATATTATTGTCTAGAACGTCCATTTGAAAAAAAAAAAAAAATGGAGGCGAATAATAAACGCAGAAACGATCGGACGGATAAAAGTTATTTGAAGCCGACGCGTGGGTGTGATCACACGATGACAATGAGGGTAATAATAACAATGGGCACTCAAGAATGCAGAATAGAATGAAGCTGACGCGGCACAACGGGACATGAACATGGAAGCCTGGGTCAAAACGTAACATAGACGTGGAGGGGATCAAAGAAGTTGAAATCAAGGTGAACAAACATGCATGCGCACAAGAACCTCAAAAGACGAATGAAGTTAAGAAACACATCAGGCGGTGGAGCTGAGTCCTTGACTCTGACCTGTATCAGTTGGTTGGGGGGTTAGGTGAAAAATGAAGGAGAGATGTAAAGTTTGGCTTCGAGTCAAGAATGATGGCTGCGAACTGTGATTTCAGTGTTTCAAGGTTAGTG
>QFDD01001365.1:0-28581 GCA_006871305.1 Vachellia collinsii
TATGGCAATTAATACATGACCCGAGATATCACCTCCATAATTATGCACTTCATATACTCATAGACAGATGTCAATGTGCATAACATCCCTTCACGGGTGGCTTAGGAAAACTATCCCATAGGACTTTATCACGGCAATATGGTACAAATAAGCATGTAGAATTAAATACATAAGAATAAAATAAAAAAGATTTCTATTTGTTTTCTTTTGTTTACCATTAACTTCCTTGATATTCCCTTTTCCAATCTTCGATACTCAGATAGATGTCAAATCCTAAAAATATATACATATAATATTTCATTAATTATACGCTTATCCAGCTTCATTATCATCGTTCTTTCCTAACCCCATTTCTACCCCTTTACATTATTTAACTTCATTTCCTTGGCTTTTGAATTTTTCAATCATTTTTTAAAAATCATAACTCATTCCATATAGTTCTAAAGGCGATGGTCTAAACTTGTATTTGAAGCTTTCTGTATATTTTTCTAATCATTTAAACATTCAAACTTTATTTAATTCTTGTCAAATACTCCAAGAAATTCTAAACTTAACTTCACAGTGTGTGTGTGTGTGTAGGCACACGTCACATACACATGTATTTTTATATATGCATACCGTTGAAGCTTCAAGAAGGATTAAGAAGTAGCATAATTTTGTCATAAACCACTTCATTTATAAAATCCTTTCTTCTCATGAAAATTTCTAGCAACTTGAGAAATCCTTTTTAATAAAGATCATAACCAAATCCTAAACTTTAAGGATAATCCCATGATTATTCCTCTCTGTTAGAAGCTCATGATTACTGCAGCTCAACCATTCGGTCTCCAAGATTTTCCCCTTCATATGTAATTCCCTTATTCACCTTAACACTTACTCATTAATCATAACAATCAGAATTTTAATCCAAAACCAAAAGGGTTGGGCAGATTTCATCCTCCACCTAAAATCCTCACACCAAATTCTCCAACTTCCATATATTAAACTCAATCACTTTAATTACTAACTTACATAAACACCCACAGCTACGCCGACACTCATATATATATATATATATATATTAACGGATCCATACTCACATATATATATGCATGTATATACTTTCGTAGAAAATAAATCCTTGCTTTTGGTACTTTCAGCTCAATAACAAGAAATCCATATGAAAAATTATCTCAGCACCTAAACTCCAATCCCAACGTGTAATATATACATTCCTTCTCACAGCCAAATGTATGTATGTGTTTATGTATGTCCTCTCTTCCTCCTTGTTTCCAACGATGTTGCATGCTTATGTGTATATATACACTAAAATTCCAGATTTAAACATACATACATATACATACCAGAGACGCATGCATATATATATATATATATATTTCTAGATGCCATAGACCTTTGTTCCAGCTTTCAAATGCCTCTTTATACATACACGAACACACTTACAGAAACTAAACCAGCATATACACCTTTCCCACATACCCAGCTGCAATTTCATCTTCGGTCCAGAAAGCTCGGGCTGAGAGGGAAAACAGAAGCAAAACGAGGCTCTGTTTTTCCGTTTTGCAGAAACCCAAAAAATGACATGCTCACCGAACAAAACAACTCAAATATGGCATTCACAGTGGACACAAATTATTCAAACGAAGAACTATAGCTCAGAAAACCCATCCTTCGGTGTAACAGGGAACCCGACACTGATGAACTAGAAGCCCATTTCCATAAACTCACTAACCCAAAGAAAGCATCTCATGCACAACTGATTTAGCTTGAGGAGACTCTAATGTCAACATGCATTGAGTTAATCGGTCATATGGCTTTGTTTTTACCTCTGGTTCGCTACTGTTCAAAGCTCAAAATACCCACCCAAACGATTCAGAGACGGAGAGGAAAAGAAGCAGAGCTTACCTTGCTGAGATGCTTCACTGCATGCGCACTCCAGCTTCTCTTCCGGCGAGACCCCAACGTCTCACTCTCTCAGCTGTCTCTCGCTCTCTGCTCTGCTTGCTGTCGCTAACACGAGTGAGGGAGGGGACGAGTGAGAGAATAAAATGAATGAGTGCAAGCAAACGGGGCTGAGGACGTGTGAGAAGGTGGTTTGACCCTTTGGCCACGTGGGTGGCATGCTTGAGTTGCTCTGCTGCTGAGACCTTCTTTTTTTCTTTTCTTTTCTTTTTAATTGGAATGTTACACTAATGACATATGGACACTAGAACTCAAAAACAAACTTTAGGGAACGTTTAGAGCAAGTGACAAATATAGTACTTCTAGTTTATTTAGAAAAGTTTATATGCATTTTGTATTTAACTAAACATTATATTATTAGGCGTCTATTCATGAGAAATTTATGGTAAATTTACATCTTAATTCAATATTTTATTACTACATTTTGTCCTTAATATAAAAGTTAAATACAACTTAAATATATTAATAAAAATAGTTAAATTATATATTTATAAAAAATATGGGTTAATTTTCTTAAAGTATCATATTACACCACAACTACCAATGTAAACCTTTTAATGTGCACAATCAATATAATACTTTGAGAAAAATATTATAAATTCAGGAGAGAAAATGTATTTGGATCTTATATTTAATTAAGATCAAATTTAATTCTCAACTAAACCTTATATTAAATTCCAGAAGTAAGATCATATAATATAAAATGAGAAATACTTATATAATCTTGAGTGTCGTATCATTCATACTCTATCCAATACAAATATTTCAATTATCCCATAATTTTTTTTGATTATTTCTCTTTTTCCATAACCATTATAGTGTGGATATTTTTTGGAGCCACAGGAAATGACAGTGGGAACAGATAAATAAAAAATGATGATATGGTGCTCTGAGAGAGTATGTATTTATTTTTCATATAAAACAGCATAATGTGAAACAAAGACGCACATTTAAACAAATACACACGTACAATGCACGCACATGCGTTCAAAAGTCAGGCAAGGAAGATTATTTATAATTAGTCGTCCAACAATGTGCTTCCTCCCTTTCACAGATTTTATTTTAATTTTACTCAAGGGAAGAGTAACATGCAAACAAGTCAATGAATAAAAATTACTATTCAAGAAAAGTTATGGTGATTATATATATATATAGGAAAATTAAACTCGACCATGTGTGTGTGTTACAAATCAATCATTCATGAAAGTTTCACATTGGAGAAAGTTCATTCTCATGAAGAACACATGCGAGGTTAACAAAAGTCTATAAAATACTACGGATTTTTAATATAAGAGTAACTTTGGTGTATTGAAAAAAAGAAATAAACTGGTTAATTTAAACAAATGTGACATGATCTCTTTAAAACACCTTAGTATTCCATTAGATCATATTATTTTACAGGTTAAGAAAATTAGTTTAGAGAAACATAATAAATATAAAACATAGAATTCATATAAGATCTGTGTGTATGTGTATACTAGGATCAAATCTAAACCTCAAACTAGTTATTATATTAGGGGCCGCAAGGAGTAAAAAATGTAAAAGAGAACAATATACTCTTTATTAGGAATACTACATTGTTCTATTTACATTTTTTAATGGTTAAAGTGTAATTTACTTTTAAAAGTTTTCTTTCAGAAGTAATATTGTCTCAAAAATATTAAAATAAAACAATGTTTCAATGTTAATTTTTAATAAAGGGGGTAATATTGCGATGTTTTGAAACTTTCAGTATAACAATACTTTTTCAATGTAGTTGCACCTCAACAATGTTTTTAAAAAATCATACTATAAGAGAAAGCTCTCTTTTGAGGACTTGATTTGTACAAATGGGAATGAGAAAGATCTTGCCCACAAACACAGGTAACCTTTTCCCCCCAATAAATCACTTTGCTATCAATTAAGCACATTAAAAATAATGTTTCTGGTATTTTTCCATGTACCAAATGGACCTCAAAAGGAGGTTACATAACTTACCTCGTTGTGAGAGAGGTGGCCAGTGACTGGTCTTGACCTTGCTCAAGCCTTTGAACCTATGAACACATAGCTTCATTTCACATCTTCATCCAAATCCCAGATAAGAATCTGAAACCTAGGTATGATACCTCTAACATCCCAAAATTTGACCAACAAGTTATAAAATGTAATTGAGACTTTGAGAAGCTAATTACAAAAGTTTGGACAAATATGAATGAATTTTGAACTAAAAGTATTTTAAGGAAATTTTGAGAAAAATAAATAAATTACCTAAAATTCATCAGAATAATTATTTTACATGTTAATGGTCAAGTTTTAGGGAGAAAGTTGCTTATCGGAAAATTTTATGGACATTTGGGATTATTTAAGGGGAAAAAAAGAAAATATTTATGCATGCCACACACACACGTGGCTGTGATATAAAATAAGGAAAAACAAAAAAACGTGCCCACCGCTCACGCCCTCATTTTTTCCCCCCTCTCTGCCTCAGCTCCCTTCCTCATTTATTCATTTCTGTTTGCTTCTTCTCGTGGAGACCAGAACAGCAAGAGTCAGCGAGAGCGAGAATGGGAGAGAGAGAGAGACAGCGAGAGAGTGATAGCGTGAGACTCGCCGGAGGAAGGGGTCCGACGACACATGCAACCTTGGATCCTGACTCAGGTAGACCGTCATAGCCTCCACAGCATCATCATCCTCTCCATTCCTCATTTTTCTTCTCTTTTCGAAACAGATCAGAGGGAGCAAAAGGGAAAGGACCCGAGAGAGTGAGAACGTCGTCGGCAAAGGAGTGGTTGGAAACCACATGCAACCCAATATTCTGATTAAGCCCTCTCTCCCCATTTCGACGTAAAAGGCAGAGTGAAACTGGAGGGGAAGACGCAGAGGGACAGAAAATGGCTAGCATGTTTGGAGAATAGGAAGAGGAAGGAAGAAGGAAGAGAACCTGACTTGCAACCTTGGGAACCGATTGAGGTAAATTTTTTAGCCTACTTCCTACGTTTGTATCAGTGATCTGTTGGTTTGAGAGAGAGGGATTATGATCGAAAACAAAGACCATGCGTTTTCATTCAATCAAGTCGATGGTGTTGCATGATGACGTTTGATTGTTGGATTGTGAACCGAATCTGTGGCCTAAGTTCAGGTGTGTGTGTGTGTGTGTATGAAGGTGTGGCTGTGGGTGTGTGTATGTGTGTGTATATATATATATATATGCGCGCGCGCGCATTTTAGTAGTCAAAAGTGATTGAGTTAATATATGGAAGCTGGAGAAATTTTTGTCTGGGGATTATAAGTGGAGGATGAAATCTGACAAGTTTTTCTTTTGGTTTTAGATTAAAATTCTGGTTGTTATGACTAACGAGTAAGTGTTAAGGTGACTAAGGAAATTATATATAAATGTTTCAAAGTTAAATAAATCTGGTTGTTGTGGTATTAAGGTATTAGGTGTTAGAAAATTGAGTTATATAGCTGATTTGAGTTGTTGGATTCATGTGAGTTAAAAATAGAGCTAATGATCTCCTGTGAATCTGAAATTTTGTGAGATTTTAGTACACATGATAAGCTTTAAAATAAATCATAGAATACATTAGTGTAAATTATGAATTTTTCAAATAGGTTCAGCGAAACTGTAAAATGATGTTTTTCTGATGGAACAGTAGAAAATTTCACCGGTTTGATGAGGTGAGGAGACAACTTTGATACTGATTATTATGTTTCCAGTATAGATGATGAAAAGAGCTTTAAGTAGAGCTGGAATCACTGCATTTGAAATTTTGTGGATTAAGTTATGAATTTTTAAAGATTCATACAGAAAGCTGGAAAATTTCTGATTTAGCATTTGATTGAGTTTATGGACAGCTGTATTAGGTGTACATTTAACAGGACTAATGGTCTTTGTTAATCATGAAATTTGGTAAGAAAATAGTACTCATGACAAGCTTTAAAATGAGTACTAGAATGAATTATTTGGATAAATAGGTTGCAAGTTATGAACTAATGAAGTGTGGCTATTAAATTTGAAAAATTAGAAAAGTTGGTTAACAAGCAGCAACATTTGAGCACTAATTTCTGAATGTGTGTTGACTATAAATAGCGAGTGGTATTTTTCCTTGAACGTAGATACAGAGAGCTTCAGATAGAAGATTGAACCATTGCGTTTGGAATTATATGAAATGAGTTATGATTTTTCAAAAATGGTTGAAAAATTTAAAAGTCAAGGAAATGAAATTAAATAATGTAAATGGGTAGAAATGGGGTTAGAAAAGAAAGATGAGCTTAATGAAGCTCGACAAATGTATTATTAACGTAATATTATACGTGTATATTTATAGGATTTGACATTTGTTCGAACACCCTAACGAAGGCTAAAAGAAGGGATTTGCCGAAGAAGGTAAACGATAAACGAAGGAAGACAGGTAAAAATACTTTTTATCCTATTATTATATATTTAATTCTGCATGCTTGTTTGTACTGTATGTGTTATGTGTGATGAGATACATGGATCGATTCCGTGATGGAACGATTGTATGCTCTTAACAGAGTGGTACTAACGAAATAGAGTACGTATATTGCTTTGCAAGCTTTGCAGAATAGCCGGTTTTGAGAAGGAATGATTATTCAGATGCTCAGTGATTGAGTGGTACCTAGGTAAGGGTATAATTGAATTGCGTGTTATGCAATTTGTTATTGTCCATGGCCATGTGATGTGCCAAGCTGATGAGGGAGATCCTCATTATGTGATATGCAAAGTGTTGAGAGAGACCCTCTTTATGTGATATGCAAAGTGTTGAGAGAGATCCTCATGATGTGATTTATTGCGTATAAATGCCATATGAACATGTGGCTTGTTTTTTCATGATTATGAATTTTATATATGAATATTTGATAAGTTGTAGTTTCTATGGGATTTTCAAATCTCACCCTCCCTTTTCACAAAATACAGTTAAAGCAGGTAGCTCAAGAGACATGGAAGTTGTGACTAAAGAGGCATAGAAGGTGAGAATGAAGAAGAATGAAAAAGATTGAAGAACCCTCTTTACATAGAATTTTAATTTAAATTAGTAGTCATGGATTTATTTTAATATAAGTTTGGATGGCTTAAATACTCATGTATTTATCATTGTATAAGTTATGTACATAATAATATGAGCAAGAAGGTAATTGCGCAGCGGAAGCGTGATGAGCTCGTAACTCACAAGTTCCAGGATCAAACCTGTCTCAATTAGAACTTATTAAAAACAACTTTAAATAAAAGTTATTTAAAAAGTTTAAAAATTTTCAGAAAATCACATTCCAAACAAATTAAGCTAAAAGGGGTGTGACAATACCTGTTCTAATTAATCTCTAGTTTTCTTCAAAGAAGTTGACTTCCTAGTATGGGCAGGGAAAATGAGGTATTATAACTATGAAGATGCAAAAATTAATTAATAGCCCATTTGATTCATGAAATTTATGGGAATGCAATGAAATGTAATGGGTGGAAATGTAATGTAATAGAATAATGATTATATAGCATTTGTTTGTTATGTTATCAAAGAATCATGAAATGAAATTCATATTTTATCTATAAAAAATAAAAAATGTGAAATAAATTTTTTCATTATATTAAAACTAAAAATGAAGGATATAAATATCTAAATACCGATTTATGAAATATATAAGTACACATATATTAATTCACACGAGTTGTAATCTGGATTATATAACCAAAGCTATATAATGGGGATTACCTGATTTGAATTAATATATTGTAATCAGGATTACATTCAATTGCATTACTATGCTAACCAAACAATGTAATCAATAGAATTTATCAGAACTACATATAATCCTCTTTCATGTAATTGAACCAAATATGACACAAATAAGATGAGAATTAATTAAACACAAGAATTTGAAAACCTGATTTAGTCTCTGGTTTTTCTCCCTCAGCCTGCATTCCTTCATTGATATTAAAAATGATCCCTTTATTGAAAATTGTGGATGACGTATATGAAGACACGTGATATAAACTCTCATTTTACCGATATAGATCACGTAGTGTTGTTATGCTTTATCAACAATCAAATTTTTAGATAAATTATTACCCAAAATGTTCCATTCAATAACTTCATTAAGTTATTGCAAACAAGCTTTTTTTCTATTTTCAAAAAGGATCCTTTGCTAAGTGATATTTAAATTTTTTTAAATTTAATTTGGATGATCTAGATTTATTTCCATTCCTTAAGATTATTTTTATTTTGTATAGGGCTTCTTTTAAATTTCAAAGAATTAATTTTTTATAAAAAATTATATGTAAAAAATCTGCATCCTCCAAATCTAGTTTAAATTATCTAAATTTACTACTTAACAAGATGAACATAAAGCTAACCTCATTCTCGATGATCTCCTGCTCAAATGCTTCAACCTGAAAGACACGCATGGAATTAATTTATATATGTTTTAAAAATAAATAGCATATTGTCCCTTCCATGCATGTATATGTTTCAACGAATAATTAAATAACAAAAATATATTGAGAAAAGAGAATATGTCATGTATATAGAAGAATTATAAAATAATAGTAAAGGGACAACACCAAAGCCAATACAATAAACTTCTATATAATATACTCCCTCTTATCCTTAATGTAAAATGTTATTTTACAGGGGAATTTGCACTATAAAAATCAGATTTTATATTTAGAACTAGAGAAAGTATTAATAAGCTCTCATGCGCCCGAAGGGGGGGGGGTTTTGGCTTTTGAAACACGATGCAAGCATGGACAAAGTAGATAATCTACGATCAACTTCCTTTCATAGTATCTTTTACCCTAACCCTAACCCTACCTCTAGGGGAAGTCAAATCCCCACTACCTCCTTTTTTCTATTTCTAATTGTTTTATCATTCATATCAGTTAGAATTGCATTGAATAAAAATTTCAGAATCTTTGCATCTACACTTATTTTCAACTCGCAGAAGCATTTCGTCGCTTATTACACCCTGTTATCCAGGAACTTGTACAAAAATACTGTAACGAAAGGAACATAGGAGTTTGTCGCTAGGTATTTGACCAAATAGGATCATCCAGTTCCTATAGAACCTATCACTAAAATACCCTTAAGGGGGATAGGGCTAACCGAAGAGAAAGGGATTTTTTTTATTTCATTTTTTATATTTGTTTGATTTGGACTCTGCAAGAATCTATCAGGGGGCTCGAGCCATCAATGAAATACCACTCTAGAAGAGCTATAATTCTACAATTAGTAAACTAGATTTATTGTCATAACCTAGATTTTGCACCAAAATGGAACTATTTAAACCATGATCTAAGCAAGTGCATAAATATATTCCCAGAGACTTGCTTAAGAATATGAAAGAGGAATCCTATGTAAATACCATGGAATAAGGTTTGGTCCCATTCACAGGGATTCTGTAAATATTCCATTCTAAAAAGAGAAAATTTGAAACAATTGGGATTTTTTTGGAGATTGGCTTCTTTAGGTCTTTTAAGGTCAATCCTAGGCTGCCGGTTAGATAGATGAGTAGCTACTGAATCAACAATAAACACTTTGTAACATACTACATTCGGTCCTTCACATAAAGCTAGTTGACTTTTTTAGGAAATTAATAAAGCTAAATAAACTAATGTATTTATTATTATATATCAAACTAATTTGTCTAACTTATGAACTAATATATAATCTAATTATGCATATAATTAATATTTCAGAATATATAATCTAAAGTAGATTATTTAGATTTCTTAATTTCCCAAAAAAAAAAGTCAACGAGGACTTATAGGACCAAGGATATTATCTTATATGATAAAACTAGATTTGGCCTGTGAGATTCGAATTATACAATTTATTGCTTGTGAAAATAACGAATTAATAGAGATATTTTTAAATTTTATTTTGATATTGATGACTTCTACGTACCTCCATATAGAAGCATACCTCAGTTCACGAGTCTTCTCTGTCAGTTCCTTGTTTAGCTTAAAATATTCACCTTCTACCTGCCCAATTACCCGAAAAAGAAAAGAACGAATAATTGTGAGTGTGTGCATTGTTTCTCTGTTCTGTTGTCCAAACCCTATAATTATGTATGAACAACCCTAATCTGAGCGTAGTGTAATACAATATAGATAATCAAAGCCCTGATGGTGCCAAACACATATACTGATACTTCATTATATGCCATGCCAAAATGCTGTGAACTAACAAATTATGCTTATCTAGTTCATAGAATACAATGTGATAATGAGATAAAAAGAACAAAGTAAAATGTCAAAATATAGTTTGTATTGAGTAATGATAGCAAATATATAGTAATTAATCACACAGAAAATGAGTTTGAGAGAACTGCCCCAATTGGGCCCGATAATGCTCAGATTTGAACTAGCTAGTCAAGTAACAATATCAAAAAATAATAATTAATGTGGTGAGGGTGGGTTAAGATACAAGTAGGTTAAGAGTTAAAATCCTCTACTACTTGCTTGAGTATCTCATGTATCTCTATCTTAGAAAAATAATATTATTTAGCTTTTGGTTTAGCTTTGGGTAAAGGATTCTGTGGTACGTATGTACCTTTTGCAAGGCTGCAAGTTTGCTTACATATCTAGAAGAACATTGTACCTGCAACTCAAGAGATGACTGGTATGTGTTGACAAGGTTTACATCGGAGTTTCTCCTTTCAATCACTTGCCTCGTAGTGGAAATAGCAAAAAAATGTTGCATATTAGTTTACATTTTTCATTTATTATGCAATTAGTTAAGTAACTTGACACATCAATTTAAGAAATAAGAAAAGAAATATATATTTGTCAGAAAAAGTTTTGAGTTAAGATGTGGTATCGAGTCCATATATATGTATAATCTTGTTGTTGCTGGTCCCAGCTAGTCTCTCTCAATTTCCAAGATGTCCACGGGCCTAATAAGTGGTATTAGAGCTTGGTTTAATGGGACCTTGTGTGAAGACAACAATAAGAAACATAGATTAAAAAAAGCCTATATTATTGCACATGTTTATGTTGTTAAGATAGAAGTAGAAGGCCTATAAACTCATTGGCTTAAAATTTTGGGATAGGATGTGGTACGTATGAGCCCTCCTATAGTGTGCGATGAGTGAGCAAACCTTTCAAAATATGGGAAGTTACTCTAATGAAATTTTGCATTTTACAATCAAGTTTCTAAAACATTCTAAGAATTTATAGACTCACTGATCCTTGTCTTGTCCCACCACTTGAATTTCGCACCCTCTTATGCCAACTAATGCTACCGCCATTTGTCTTCAACCTTAAGTTCTTGGAAAATTTTCTTTTAAGATTTCATTAAATCATCTGGACACTTTTTGATCCTTTATGCTATCTTTGCACAAAACTCCTCTGGACCTCTACCATTTATCGCAGGCATATCAAAATTGCCTCAGTTTTCATTGTGCCTATCCTACGTTACTGCTTCTGGATTGTCATTTTGAAATGCTGAATTGTGTAGCCTATAGAGTGCTCTGACTGTGGAGAATCAATGGAATTTGTCGATGGCCATATGTAGCTTCAAACACTAGTTCAATCACTATTGGAATCGTCAATGTATGTACAGCGCTCCTTGTTCTTTTAATTATCCAACCAGTGGATGTCAAATGTTGACTCACTAACGGGGGACATTGTTAGGACGCCAAATGTGAGTAACCTTGAGTTGGATTGAATAAGAGGTACTCACTCCTATCTTTAATATATGATTTTAATGAAAGTTAAATTTACTCTTAAATATAAGACCCCTGTTATTTTGTCTCCCAAATTTATAATATTTTTCTCAAAGCATCCCTATTTGATTGTACACATTAGGGGGTTTCAACATGAAGATTGTCATGATAAAAGAATGCATTTTAGGAAAGTCAAACTATATTTATTACAAATAATTAATTTAACTCATTTCTTTAATCTACCCAAGTTAGTTATACATCTTTTATACACAAAGAACCTTGTGGGGTATATAAGTAGAGGACCTCTATAAATTCCCGTATTTAATTTAAAGGTATGGGTAAACCCCTTAATATGCATCCACTAATTGGTGTTGGGCCCACCTGGTATCTTCCCCCTTTCGAACATATTCCCAAGGCCCAACAAGTGATCCCAAATAGTAGTTACAACATAAACTACTTGTGTGAAAACGGTGAAAGCCTAGATTAAAAATTATGGCATTGCATATTGGTCCATGCACTATTCTGGTTAACCTGTAGTCGTCAAAAAATGGGCAATTGACAAGAGTGGGGTTTGGCGAAAGAGGTTAGTGCCTCAGAACATAAGAAACGAAAGTTCAAATTTTCAGTTGGAGAGGTGTCTACATTCAATTCCCATTAGTGTTGTTTTAAATAAGATTAGACTTATACTTAGAACAACAATGGGCAAAAAAGGGGAGTATACTTGCATGGTCTTTGTAGACTCACACTTGAGTTGACTTAAAGAAAAGGTATATAAGTGAAAAGACCCATGAATTCACAATCTTAAGGTTTTGGCATAGGATGTGGTTGTTGAGACCATTATATACATTCTATTGTTGCTGCTAGGCTGAGCTAGTTTCTTCCCCATTTTCCAGATGCTCTCTGAGTCATGGAGTTAGCTCCAAGTGGCAAAAGAAAGATGGGCTATATATATATGGCAGTTATGGGTGCGAACCTCTTAAGACGTAATAAAATAACAAAAACATAAAAAAGAAACACTAAATTAGAAAATCAGTTTTGGTGCTCTCCCCCTCCCTCTGTCAATGGTTATGATCCGTGATCAATGGAAAATGTATCGATTGGAATAATCGGATAATTGGAAGATATGTAATATTTGAATGATGAGTTAGTAACTTTTGTTGAGTTCTTTAAATATAAATTGGATCTCCAATGATGCATTAAGCTAAAGTGTACATTTAATAGCATACTTCCTTCCTCTCTATTATTTATTTCTCCACTCTTTTTAAATACTGAGAGATCCATCATTGTTTCATCCTTTCACCTTTAAATTCCACACAAAAGCACTTCATCTTCATCCTTCCACACTAGAGAGAAAAGGAATGACCATTTAATTTGCATGTTGATATGTTCAAATTTAGAGAATCAGTTGAGTTTTGAGAGTGTAGCTTGTGAAGAGTCAGACATTTAAGAGAAAGGAAGATAAAAGCATCACACGAGGTTGAGAAGAATAAACCTATGAATTTTTTGCAATAACCAAAAGTTGAAGAATATAATGGAGGATAAAGAACATATTGTGAATGTTAATTGAAAGTGATACTCAAGAATGTCAAACTTAGAGAACATGTTGGAAGTAAAAGCCAGGTTAGGTTTTGCTAATTAGTACCAAGCATGGAAAAAATGACTTGGAAGACATGAGAGATCAATAAGAAATTTGAAGATCTGCAAATAGGAGAGAAGAAACTGAAAGAAGAAGAGGAGAAACTGGCAAAGGGATATGATTTCTCAATGATAATGAGAGAAGTTTAAAAGAGACTAACTGAAATTCAATTGTAGAATATTAGAGCAGACAAAGGAGGAGAAAGGACACATAGAAAGTGAGAAGTGAGCCCATTGCAAACGAAGAAGTGAAGCTAAAAATTTGTATATATAGATCACTCAACATCATATTGCAGATATTTTTATCAAATAATGGAAGGAGGAGTATTGGAATTAAAACACAAATTAAACTTAAATAATGAATTAGTGAAACGTTTTCTTATTGATTTATGAATATACCAAAGCTCTAGCTAATCTTCCATGTGTAAGGCACATTCACCAAGTCACACAACTCTTTCCGATTTCAGACCTTGGTGGACAATTTCAAGCTAGTCACTATTCCACCATCTTAAGTTAGTGAAAGTTTTTTCTTATATAGACACAATCCTCTTATTAGACGCAATCCTCTCTGAGACATTGCCGGGCATTAAATATGGCACCTTTTTATAGTGAGGGTTGGAACTCTAATTGGTCACGTTGTAAGAATCCAATACATTCTATTAGACCCAATCCCCGTTATGAAATATTGTTGATGCAACTTATTAAATACAAGTTGATAACTAATGATGATTTCTGTTAGTCTTAGGTTTCCTGTTCAGTATAGTGGTTAAATACATGGTAATTAATTAAGTTGTACCCAAACAGACCAGATTACATAAATGCTGACACTTCAAAACAATAGGCAAATGAAGTATGGGTCTAACTTAGTATCTAGGTTCTGTGTATCAAAATAATAATAATAATAATAATAATAATAATAATAATAATAATAATAATAATAATAATAATAATAATAATAATAATAATAATAATAATAATCATCATCATCATCATCATCATCATCATCATCATCATCATCATCTAGGTTCTAGGTTAAATTATTGTGCATTTTTTTTGAGTAAATTTTATTGTGCATTTTAGAGCCATCTCATTATGTGAAATCTCACTATCAAAACTAAAGAAAATTACGCACAAATTTAGAAGAGAGCATCAATGACACGCACTAAGGAATACGCTATCACAATTCATATTTCTTCTCATCTGAACAAATTAAAAAAAAAATATTCCAGACGTGATTGGAATTCTACTAATAGAAAATATAATTTAGAGAAAGAGAGAGTTTCAGATACCTTGTACTAGCATAATCAACCCCTATTAGAGAGAGTTTGTCTGAAGCAGAGAAAACGAAGAGAGCAGTATCAGCATCACAGAGAGTAGAGAGCTCCATAGCCTTCTTGAAGAGACCTTTTCCTTCTCTTTGAGAAAGCCGCTTGCCTCGCTGCAACGTTCTCTATCTTCTTTATCGCTATCGTCTTCCTCGTCATTTTAATCCCTCCTTCTTTATTATAAGTAAACAATACAATTAGTGAAATCAACCGGCAAAAAAGCTTTCTACATTTTCTGCGATGGACTGGAATAGTACTGAGCCGTGAACAAATATGAAAGATGGCGTGAGAGAAAGAAGGGTTTTGGGAGAAGGAGGAGCAAGAATCTGAGAAACGATCACTGAAAGTAAGAAGATGCAGAAAAAGGAAAGAAACAGAATAAGGGTTGACGGAGTTTTTGGAGAGAAGAAAAGCTGCAGTAGGTATGAATGAGGCAAAACCTTTACTCCACAGTTAAGAAACTCCACAGTCTTTCCTTAACCTTTTTACTCTTCTTTTTATTTTGAGCAAAATTATTTGCAGCTTTACGTCCACGTCGCCTTTTAAATGGCAATCAAATCGAACAATATCTGAATAATTTCAATTTAATTTTTCATTAAAAACAAAATGACACTTAAAATATTAAAGGGAAAATCCCTTAAAAATACCATTTGAATTTGCAAATTCAAAAAAGATGCCACTAATAATTAAAATTGTATATTCTTACACAATGATCAAATAGAGATTTCAAAATATTGACATGTTTACAATTTTACATTTAAATTTAAATTAAGAAAGGTTAAGATATCTTCATCGAAGACACCATCATCATACTGCCATTAGAGCTCCAATCTCCACCTTCTATAAGCCGCTGGATCAATGATCAAATTAAGCCAATGGCCAATTTTTGTAATTTACTACTTCTGTAATGAGAATTCTAAAAGTAGTAAATCACAAAATCCGACAACAAGCTTCCATTCAACATTTTGAAATCCATGCCTATTTAATTAAGTAGGAATATGGGGTCTTCGTTATTTGTGATAGCCTTTTGAAATTTGTAAATTCAAATGGAATTTTTAAAGAATTTTCCAAATATTAAATGTGGTTTTCACAAATCACACTACAAATGAGAGCTAATATATAGATTTGCAAAACTGTGCCAGAAGGACAGTTTGAGAGTGCATAATTGCTAAAGCATCGTGCAATGAACATTTGTGGTTCTGCATATTTTTCAACTACAAACAAATATGAATAAAATTGAACCATTTTGATATATTATAATCACACATGCTGAATATCCATTTATCTTCCTTTTAGTCACTATAATTAATAGGCCTTGTAACTTGATTGGATCGTGAGGTAAAGTATGATTATACATATGAGGATAATTGGCGCCTCTTGGTTCAAATGCCATCATCTTAGTGTAGCCTGGATTTTTATTTTAGCTTTTAGGAGGTCCCTTCCTAGATCAAACATTAATTTTGTTTTATTTTTTTTTTAAAAAATGCATATATTAAACATTAATTAAAACAAGCAGTTCAAAAATTCATTACATATAGCTCCATTTGATATGTAAAATAATCCCTACAGATTTTGAAATATAACCAGCTACCTCAACCAATAATTTTCCTTGAGTTACTACTTAAATACTGCTTGTATTATGTATGATATTTAGCAATTGCCCCCTATGTTTCAGTATGTTACTCTTAGTATATTAAACATTTTCTATCAATCTTATACATTCTGATATACTATGTATCCAGCTTCTTTTGAAGGAAAATTACTTTGTTTTTTTATCACCTTTCTTTATCACATTTATATTCATAGTTAATTGGCTAAAAAAGTATTCATAGTTAATTGTTAACTACCGGAAATTTCTTCCATTCTAAAAATATACAAGTCTGATATATTAAAAATAGTTAGAAATATTTTCTAAAAGAATTCAGAAATAATATCTATTAAACAAATTTTATGTCAAAATAAAATTTATTATTAATTTACCCCGGGGCCCTTTCCTAAATCTTATTTTAGTAGTATTATGTTTATTATAAATCTTATCCATTTCATTTTTAAACAATTAAATTTAATGTTTTAAATAAGCAGTACTCTAATAGATAGTGAAACCCTAATTTAAAATTTTTTTGAATACGGATCTGTGGCTATCAATGCAAGCTCACAACCATACCATCAGCAATAGAAGAGATCCTTGACCCCATTTATGGGCTAAATCTTTGTTAGAACAAAAGTTTTAAAACAGTTCTGACTATTTAAAGGTTATAGAACTTATTATTAGGGGTCTTGGAAGTAATATCTTGTTCCAAGATATACATTGATCAACCACCACCTCTTGGATTAGAGATGACAATTGATGAAGAAGCCTATCTATACAGTATTCACTCAAAAAATTTTCGGATGAGGTGCTAAAGTAAAAGAGAAATTACATTAAATAGGGAAAAAATAGTACTAGGAAGTAAGAGTGACGTTATTATGGTTACTAGGAAGTAGGGAGCAGTAAGGCTACATGTGCGGGAGCTGATCACTAAACCCATTTAATTACCAATGTCAACAAGTCAACAACGAGGACTATACCTACCCTCTTCCAAATAATAAATATGTCAATAAATATTATACCATCATCAAAATTCTTATGAAATTAATTTTTAAAAATACATTATATTTAATAATATTGTTCGCATAGTACTGGATAATTTGTCTTTTGTATTGTTCATTTCTAGTGAGACACAGGCATATGCATACAATATCCACATACGATGCATGAATCAGATACAATATGTATCTAATACATCAATTCTTTCATCTAGTAAGAGATATGACAGTTCAAGCTAAGGATACACATGTTATTAATATAAAAATTATAAAAACAAATTATATATGATTTCAAAAAATCCAAATATAGTCCTTTGTTGATACTCAATACTATTAAAAAAAATAAATAATCATATTTTTATTTTTATCAATACCTAGAGTTGCCTTTTCCCTAGTGCTTGTTAACAAAAATAAGAGTGATCTCTTCTCTGTGCTCTCAATTTCCAGTCATATGCAAAGATGATGAGTCTGATTGAATTAGCGGGAAAATTACTTTTCCTACTTGATTTACGATTTATGAGATAAATATATTAGAAGAGTTTTATTTTGATTTGAATGAACGTAATTTTGTATCACAATAGAAAACATGTCCATTTCGAAAAGTCTAGCTCTATCAAAATAATCATGCTCTACTATTATATATAAAACCAATTCTAAACATTTTATAGGATATATTATATTTATGTTATTTATAATAATTATAATATGTAAAGATATTATATATTAAAAATAATATCTATTCATTTATAAGTGATAATTCTTTTTCTAATAAGTGACTGATAATCCATATGCTGTTCAAAAAGTTGTATGGTATTAAAATTAAATGTACCATCTCGTGCAATATACATAGGACAATATCATAACACCATTCTTGATATTCTTTAGAGTGGAAAAATGATAGTGAAAAAAAAGGACCTTCATTAGTGACTATTACAAACGTGAAAATAATTGCTACTCATGTGTGTGTGTGTGTGTTTTCCATGAACTGAACAATTGTCTATTATTGTCAGAACAGTAAAATTACACCGTAAATAATAATGAAAATTTCAGCGGATGTATTACTATTATTTTTATTTTATTAACTAATGAATAATGCAAAACAGCATAGTTAAGCAGAAGACGTATTGATTGCAGACCAGGAATATCTTAAGTATAAACAATTACACACAGCCATATACATATACGTTATTGGACAAAGATTATTCATAATTAATCTAGCACTGTTCTTTTTTAGGGCCATAAGTTAAAAAAATAAAATAAAAGAATAAAGCACTGTCCTTCTAATTGCTTCAGAGGCTTTAATTTCATCCGTGGAAAGAGTAACCTGTGATTCAATAAATAAAATAGCGACTAATGAAAATTGACAGCCTCAATTGTTTAGAGTTTTTAGATTATTAATTAAACCCATCCATATGCAGTGCAAATCATTCATCTAAGGCCATTTCCATAGTTTGGTACAACTGAAGAGCCATGGAAATGGCTTCCATGTGGAAGCCATTTCCATCAAAATAGATAGATCTGGCTTCCATGATATAAGCCATGGAATTGTATCAATTCCATGACATTCTTCTTTTGCCCCCCCCCTTCCCTCAAGCTTCATTGTCCTCAAGCACCGAGCCGTTCAAGCCACCGGCAATCTTTCAACCCGCACCACCATCACCGTCGACCTCCCCGATCATCAACCTTACCAAGTAGAGTTTATTCTTCTTGTTCCACAGATTCACCAACCATTGGCTTCGATGCTGACGCCTGTAGACAAAGACCAAAAGCACCAGAAGGAAGAATATGAATATGAAGGGGAATGGTTAGAATGCATTTTGAAACCGGATCCAACATTTCATTCACTCCCTATCTCAATATCTACAAGATCCTTCGATTTCTTTTTAGACAGCACAGCATGAGGGAGCCCGCACCCCGGGGGGGGGGGGGAGGTATATTGGGTGAACAAAAATTCCGTGATGGTGGCTTAAGCAAGACGGGTGACCCATTCTCTCCATCTTCGATGGTGAGATCTATTCCTTCTTACCTCTGGTCTTCCTCCATCATCGTATCTTCTTCTTCTCCAATTTCTTCCTTTTTTTTCAATTCTTCTTCAATTTCAAGCAAACATTTCTCTTAAATCAATTCGTAATTATATGTTTATTGTATGGATCCTGGGATTGATTGATTTTCCGATGGCCAAGGGATGTAGTTTTTTACGGTGGTGAACAGTGGTTTGGTTTTCTGAGACCTAGTAGAATTTGTTTGGATTAGGGCATGTTAGTAATTTCACATATTAACTATAAATATTATATAAAAATGATATCTCAATTTTATGTACATACTAAACACACTTTTAAATCTCGTTTTTATTTCTATATCCGTTTTCATTTTTATTAAAATCAATTAAATCAATTCTAACGTAACAAACGGACCCAAATCATAATAGCTTACCATTAAAAAAACAAAGCTTAGGAATTGTCCTACTCTCTCTCACACACACAGAGACACACAAGTATAGGAAATTGCCCTATTAACAGGTCGTAAAATGAAGCTTATCTTGAGCTCTAGGCTCATTCCAGTACAGTTAATGCAAAATGTTATAATAATGCTTTTGATCCTGAATATAGGAATTAAGTAATTAATTTACAAATATTAAGAAATCAGGTTAAGTTGTGTACTTGTAAAGAAACATTTAATCATTTGTATCCAAAACGACCTGTATTGATGAAAAAAAAATTAATTTGATATATAAAATTAAAAAGGATAATTTAAAAAATATAAATTTGGTAAATAAAATGGATTGAGAACTTATATATACATATATATTGCACAAAATATTGATTGCACATGTGAATGAAATTTTCATTAATGAATTAGATTTCAATGCAAATAATCATGTGCCATACTTTAAGAAAAGCCAACACACATTTTTATATATAGCTAACTTAATTAATTTTTTAAACATCTATAACTAATTTTTTTAATACATGTAAATTGGTTGTCGATGTTGAACAAAAAGATGGTGAGTAGATATAACACAGCCCTCTCAGGGGAATTTATAGCAATTTACCTCATTGTGAGAGACGTGTCCAATGGTTGACCTTGTTCATCCTCAAGCCTTTGTGCCTATCAACACATAATTTTATTTCCCAGTTTGATACAATTCCCAGATAATGACGATGGTAATGATAATGATGATCAGCACTGACAAAAACGAAAAACACAAGGATCTGAAACCTGCTACCTGTTCTGATAATCCCTGGTTTTCCTACATGGATTTGATTTCCTGGATTTGCATCATTAAGTTTAAAAACATGGAAAATGAAATGTTATCATTATAAAGACACATTAATAAGAAATTAATTGACACTATAATTAATGACAATAATATTCTGGTAACCTTCTTGAGCCTCCGGTTTTCTTCCATCAGTTTGCCTTCCTTTATATTGACATCAAAATTAAGCTTGGACTATTTTGCCCCTTGAGCATTGAAACCAAAGTGAGGATAAACTTAAAGAACCGAAAATTGTACTACCTTTTGTCTTTAATATAAGAATCAGTGAACTTTTCTTGGAGAGATTAAAAAAACTAATTAAATGATATATTCATCATTTTTCTTCAAATTAATTTACTTTATAAACTAATATATAGTCCAATAATATACATAAGTATTTCATAATATAGGTAATAATTAAATAATTTATTTAGCTTTTTAATATTTCTAAAAAAGTCAACTACCTCTTATATTAAAGGCCAGAGGTAGTATATTTTTGCTAGTGAGATTTTTCCCAAAATGTTACCCCATCTTGTTAACCCATGCCTGGTGAAGACCCATGCCTGGTGAAGTTAGCGGAACATATACAGTAACAAGCAAGTTGTCAATGAGTTTTAAGAAGAATACATAGGATTTCATTCCATTTAATTCAATTATGATTTGGTTAATTACATTTTGGAATAAGGGATCAAAGCATCCCACAATTTTCTATTTTCTATGCTTCATTGACTAATGGGAAAATTGGGGAAAGTGCCCCATTTAAAATTTTCTTGATGGGAATGACTTAAATCAAAATACCGGTGCTTTGTGTATACAAAATTGTGAAGTATGGGTGGTTTCAATGTATAAAAATTTATACGGGAATAAAATTTATAATAAGGAAATTTCCTCCAGTTTTTCCCTTGAATAATTGAAATATAATTTGGTTTTATCATTATAAAAGGAAAAAAATTGAATATGAAAGAGCTAAAATAGACAAATAACGGTCAAATAAACCCCCACGTAATTGATGATAATTTCAAATAACTATCAAATAAGGCCTTGTTATTTGACGCTTAAATAACAAGTAAAGGGTACCACTATAAATAACGTTTGTTATGGGATGAAATAATCGTCAAGTATTACCATTTTTGTATTAGTGTCATGAAAAAGGAAAAGACAAACCTTTGCTTTTGAAATGCGATGCAAGCTTGTTTTAAGTGAATTTTCTAGCTCCCTTAGATCTTTTAGGGACAATCCTCCTAGTTCTTCTTCGTTGAGCTGTCTGTTAGATGTAGTGCAACATATTTGAATCAACCAAAAACCACATTGTAAATCCCCAATTGTAAAATTTCTAGCACCATTTAATGATAATAATAATACCCCAATTCACGAGTCTTCTCTTTTAGTTCCTTGTTCAGCTTAAAATATTCACATTCAGCCTGTCCAATTACCATAAGCATTCTCACGTTCAAGAACTAAAGTTTTAATATACTCCACGCATTTTCTTATATAGTCTATCATACCCTTTAATAATGATAGCAGTAATATAATATCATATATATACATATATATTGTATATCTCAATCTTTGTGCAATGAGCTCCTACTGCCCTACACTCTTCTCACCAGTTTCATGATAAAAGAATACATTTTAAGAAAGTCAAACTATATTTAATACAAATAACTAACTTAACTGAGTAGAAGTATAAACTCCCATATTTAATTTAAAAGTTTTGGATAAACCCATTTATATGCATTCACTTATTGCTGTTGGGCCCACCTGCTATCTTCCCCTTCGGCCCTTTCAAGGATATTCCCAAGACCCAGCAAAGAGAAACCAAATTTAAGTTACAACATAAACTACTTGTTTTAAAACGGTGAAAGCCTAGATTAAAAAGGATGGCGTTGCATATTGGCCCATGCACTATTCTTGTTAACCTGCAATCTTCAAAAAATGGCCAACCAACAAGGGTGTGGTCTAACGAAAGGGTCAGTGCCTTACAACGTGGTGAACTATATTAAGTTCCCAACAGTGTTGTCTCAAATAAAATTGCCTACAATAGGAGGATACTTATATTTAGTAACAAAAATGGGCCAAAAAGGGGAGTATACTTGTGAGTTCTTGGTAGACTCACACTTGAGTTGACTTAAAGAAAAGGCATATAAGTGAAAAGACCCATCAATTCACAATCTAGAGGTTTTGGCTTAGGATGTGGTAGTAGAGGCCACTATATACATTCTATTGTTGCTGCTAGGCTGAGCTGGTGTCTTCCCCATTTTCCAGATGCTCGCTGAGTTATGGAGATAGCTCCAAGTGGAAAGAGCAAGATGGGCTATATATATATAGCAATTATGGGTGTGAACCTCTTAAGATGTAATAAAATAAGAAAAACATAAAAAAGAAACACTAAATTAGAAAATCAGTTTTGGTGCTCCCTCCCTCCCTCTGTCAATGGTTATGATCTGTGAAGATATGCAATATTTGAATGATGAGTTAGTAACTTTTGTTGAGTTCTTTAAATAGAACTTGGATCTCCAATGTTGCATCAAGCTAAAAGGGTACATTTACTAGAATGCTTCCTTCCTCTCAATTATTTCTTTCTCCACTCTTTTTAAATAGTAAGAGATCCATCATTGTTTCATCCTTTCACCGTTAACCTTCCACACCAAAAGCACTTCTTCATCGATCCACACTGGAGAGAGAAGGAATGACCATTTAATTTGCATGTTGATATGTTCGGATTTAGAGAATGTCGCTTGTGAAGAATCAGACATTTAAGAGAAAGGAAGATAAAGCCATCACAAGAGGTTGAGAAGAATAAACCTATAAATGAAGTTTTTGCAATAACCAAAAGTTGAAGAATATAATGGAGGATGAAGAACATATTGTGAATGTTAATTAAAAGTGATACTCAAGATGTCAAACTTAGAGAACATGTTGGAAGTAAAAGACAGGTTAGGTTCTGCTAATTAGTACACATCATGGATAAAAATGACTTGGAAGACATTAGAGATCAACAGGAAATTAGAAGGTGTGCAAAACTGAGAAAAGAAACTGAACGAGGAAGAGGGGAAACTGGCAAAAGGGTAAATGATTTCTCAAAGATGATGATAAAAGATTAAAAGAGACTAACTGAAATTATATTGTAGAATATTAGAGCAGATAAAGAAGGAGAAAGGACAACTAGAAAGTGAGAAGTGAGTCCATTGCAAACGAAGAAGTGAAGCTAAAGTTTGCATATCTAGATCACTTAATATCATAGTGCAGATATTTTTAATCAAATAATGGAATGAGGAGTGTTGGAAAACACAGATTAAACTCAAATAATGAATTAGTCATACGTTTTCTTATTGATTTATGAATGTACCAAAGCCTCTAGCTAATCTTCCATGTGCATACATAATACACTTTAAACCAAACAGGCCCGCATATTCACCAAGTCAGACGGCTCAGGCTGATTTCAGACCTTGGTGACAAATTCAAGCTAGTCTCTAATCCACCATTTTAAGTTTGTCAAAGAGTTTTTTCTTATATAGGCACAATCCTTCTGTTACCTCTTTAAGGCATTGTCCGACATTAAATATGGACACCTTTTATAGTGAAGGTTGGAATTTTTATTTGTGACATTGTGAGAATCTATTTCCTTCTATTAGACCCAATCACGGTTATAAAATATTGTTAATGCAACTCATTGAATACAACTTGACAACGATTGATGATTTCCGTTAGTCTTAGGTTTCCTGTTCAGTATAGTTGTTAAACAAATGGTAATTAATTAAGTTGTAACCAAACAGACCAGATTACATTATTGCTGACACTGCAAAACTTTACGCAAATGAAGATGGGTATAACTTGGTATACTGATAATCTAGGTTCTGGGTATCAAAAATAAATAATAATAATAATATTAATAATAATAATAACCATCATCATCATCATCTCAATCTAGGTTCTAGGTTAAATTATTGTGCATTTTAGATCCATCCCATTATATGAAATCTCACTCTATCAAAACTACAGAAGATTATACACAAATTTAGAAGAGAGCATCAAAGACGCGCACTAAGGTATAGCCCATCACAACTCAAATTTCTACTGATAGAAAATATAAATTAGAGAGAGGGGCAGAGAGGGTTTCGGATACCTTGTAGTAGCAGAATCAAAGAGTTTGCCAGAAGCAGAGAAAACGAAGAGAGCAATCTCAGCATCACAGAGACTTGAGAGCTCCATAGCCTTCTTGAAGAGACCTTTCCTTCTCTTTGAGAAAGCCACTTGTCTCGCGGCTACGTTGTCTATCTTCTTTATCTCTCTCTTCATCCTCGTCATCTTAATCCCTCCTTCTTTATCATAAGTAAACAAATCAAAGCTAAAATAGAATTAGTGAAATCAACAGGCAAAAAAGCTTTCTACATTTTCTGCGATGGATTGGAATAATACTGAGCCAAGAGCAGATATGAAAGATGGGTTTTGTGAGAAGGAGGAGCAAGAATCTGAGAACTGATCACTGAAAGTAAGAAGATGAAGAAAAAGGGAAGAAAGAGAATAAGGGTTGAGGGAAGTTTTTGGAGGTAAGAAAAGCTGCAGTAGGCATGAATGAGGCAAAACCTTGACTCCACAGTCTTTCCTTAACTTAACCTTTTTATTCTTCTTTTTATTTTGAGTAGAATTATTTGCAGCTTTAAGTCCACGTCGTAAATGGCAATCAAATCGAACAATATCAGAATAATTTCATTTTAATTTTTTCATTAAAAACATAATGACTTTAAAATATAAAAGGGAAAATCCCACAATGCTACCATTTGAATTTGCAAATTCCAAAAAATGCCACAAATAATATTCCTATTCAATGATTAAATAAATATTTCAAAATGTTAATACTTTTACAATTTTTCACCTGAATTAAAATAAAAAAAGATAAGTCATCTTCATCGAAAACACTGTTGTCAGACTGCCATTGGAGCTCCAACCTCCACCTTCATTTTGCCATTAGATCAAAGATGAAAGCCAATGGCCAAATTTTGTAATTTACTACTTTTATGACGAGAAATCATAAAAGTAGTCAATACAACAAGCTTTGATTCTGCATTTTGAAATATTGATCTATTTAATTAAGTAAAAATATGGGATATTCATTATTGGTGATAGTTTTTTGAAATTTGCAAATTCAAATAGAATTTTTTAAGAATTTTCCAAATATTAAGTGTGATTTTTACAAAACACACCGCAAATGAAAGCTAATATATAGATTTGCAAAATGGTGTAGGAAGGACAGTTTGAGAGAGCAATGAACATTTGTGGTTTTGAATATTTTTCAACTACAAATAAATCTAAATAAAATTGAATTATTATGATAGATTATAATTGTTTATGATAAATATCTATTTATCTTCCTTTCAGACACTATAATTGATGAGCCCTGTGACTTGATTGAATCGTGAGGTAAAGTAATTTCCCTCTGATTATACGGATGAGGATAATTGGTGCCTATTGATTCAAATGCCATCGATTTAATTTTAGGAATAGCCTGGATTTTTTTTTTATTTTAGTTATGCCCTTCTGATTCAAATGCAAACATTAATTGTGTTTAATTTTTGTTAATATACATACATATATTAAACATTAATTAAAGTACACGCAGTTCAAAAACTCATTATATTAGGACCATTTAGTATGTAAAATAATCCCTTCAGATTTTGAAATATAACCAGCTGCCCCAACCACAGCTTTTCCTTGAGTTAATAGTTAAATATTGCTTGCATTATGTGTAATGTTTAGCAATTGTTACACTTACTCTTAGTTATATTAAACATTCTCTGTTAATCTTACATTATAATATGTATCCAGCTTTTTCTAAAAGAAAAATTACTTTGTTTTTTTTTATCTCCGTTCTTTATCACATTTATTTCATAGTTAATTGGCCAAAAAAAATATATTCGTAGTTAATTGTTAACAACTTGAAAATTCTTCCATTCTAAAAATATATACTTTGTGTTATCTATTAAAAAGAGTTAGAAACATTTTCCAAAGGAATTCTGAAGTAGCATCTATTAAACAAATTTTATGTCCAAAGAAAATGTATTATTAATGTACCCCTCTCTTTACTAAATCCTATTTTAGTAGTACTATGTTTATTATAGATAGTATACATTTCATTCTTAGACAATAATTAAATTTAATGTTTTTAATGTGCAGGACTTTAGCGGATTGTAAAACCCTAATTTAAAATTTTTTGAATGGTAGATGGGTCTGGGAATACCAATGCAAGCTCACAACACTACCATCGGCAATAGTGGGGATCCTTGGCATCATTTATGGGCTTCATCTGTGTTAGAAGAAAGGTTTCATGACAATTATGATTTATTCTAGATCTTATTACTAGGGTTGTGCAAGTAACCACCTGCTCCAATATATTATTGCTATGCTAGGGTTGTACCCACTCCCACAAGGAAAATGTCTTTTTGGTTGATTACTTAGCCAAATCCTCCTATTGAAATTATGTCACTCGTGATGAACCACCACCTTTTGAACAACACATGGCAACTGATGAAGAAGCCTAAATCAGATTTATCCATCCATTATTCAGTCAAAAAAAGTTTTCATGCGAGGTGTTAAAGTAAAAAAGAAATTACATTAAATAGCATTGTATGGAAAAAAAAAATAGTATTGGGGAGCACGAGTGACATTATTATGGTTACTAAGGACTAGGAATTGAAGCAGTAAGGCTATATGTACATGTACAAGAGCTGATTACTAAACCCATTTAATTACCAATGTCAACAACGAGGACTGTACCTACGCTCTTCCAAATAATAAATATGTCAATAAATATTTATGCATCAAAATTCTTATATAATATGAAATTAATTCTTTTAAATTCATTATATTTAATATTATTTTTCGCATTACTATATAATTTGTCTTTTGTATTGTTCATTTCTAGTGAGACACAGGTCGTATGCATATAGTATCCACATATGACGCATGAATCGGATACAATACATAATTAATATATCAATACTTTCATCACCTATGAGATATAACAGTTGAAACTAAGGATACACGTGTCTATAATATAAAATTATAAAAACAAATTATATATGATTTCAAAAAATCTAGACCCAATAATATAGTCCTTTGTAAGTACTAAATACTATTAAAAAAATAAATAATCATATTTTTATTTTTATCAATGCTTGAAGTTGCCTTCTCCCAGGTGCTTGTTAACGAAATAGGATCGATCTCTTCTCCGTTCTCTCATTTGCCAGTTATTTACAAAGACGATTTCAAAAGATAAATTTCATTTTAGAAAGTCTAGCACTATCAAAATAATCCCATGCATCTCTACAAATTCTAAACATTTTATAATATATATTATATTTATGTTATTTATAATAACTATAATATATAAAGATATTATATATTAAAACTAATATATATATATTCATTTATAACTCATAAATCTTTTTCTAATAAGTAACTGATAATTAATATGTTGTTAAAAAGTGGTATATTATTAAAATTAAACGTACCATCTCATGCATTACACATAGGACAATATCATAACACCATTCTTGATATTCTTTAGAGTAGAAAATTGATAATGGAAAAAATGACCTTCATTGGTGACTATTACGAACGTGAGAATAATTGCTACTCATATGTATATATATATATATATATGTTTTACATGGGATTGAACGATTGTCTATTATTGTCAGAACAGTAAAATTACACCGTAAATTATAGTGAAAATTTCAGCTGATGGATTACATGGGAAGGTATCCGCACCTTCCCGTTGTAGACGCGTTTTCTGGCGATGGGAAGATGGTCAGAGAAACAAAACCCTGCTCTGCTCGCAACAGGGACAATATCTCCAAGGGAGGTTCGCTGGGCTATTACAGTTGGTATCAGAGCCAGTCATCCGGTCGGTGTGTTAGTGAGGACGCTGAGCCCCTATGGGGGGGTGGATGTCAAGTCCCACATCGGTCGGGGAGGTGAACGAAGCACGCCTTATAAGGGTACGGATACCTTCCCCTTGTAGACGCGTTTTCTGGCGATGGGAAGATGGTCAGAGAAACAAAACCCTGCTCTACTCGCAACAGGGACAATATCTCCGAGGGAGGTTCGCTGGGCTGTTACAGTAAAAAGGAAAGGAAAATGCAAAAGAAAAAAAAAAGG